>JASCZW010003233.1:0-19963 GCA_034211315.2 Aedes japonicus | reverse complement strand
AGGGTATGTGTCCCTTGAGTCAGCCTATTATGCAACCAGCGATCACATTTTTCATTATAACTCATGAAGTTTTTCAGCTGTAAGTGAGATTCAACTAGTTATACACTTGCAAAGATACGTTTGATAAGACATTTGGTAGCATGTATCACTAAAAGTTACACAACTCTTTTTATAAAGTCAGAAACATTCGAGGGATATGGATTTAATGTTGGTCTATAAGCACCAAATTGGGTCTATTGATGGATGCAACTTCGTCCCATTCGATAGATTTATTACAAAATGCAGTCTTAGTACATTTTTTCTTCCTAATTTTATGAATTCAGGCTTTGTAAATTGTACTGGATTTACTTCATACAACACTTCACAACACAAACTTAAGTAAAACTGCCTCGAAACACTTAAATGATGTTCATATATGATTCATCAGCCATTCAATAATGATAACATTTTAATTCACTACACAATGATTTTGTGTCTTCGATTTGTGTTTAGATGAGCCACTTGAATATAAACAACCGCAAATTCATGCATTTCCACTTGAAATTTTACCAATAACAACCTTTTTACTACGTTATTGACACACCCGGCCATAGTTGGGAACATACAAAAATATATGTCCCCAACATTGGGTCTACGATTTTCTTGTAAAATCATTGTTATTTTAGCTATGTGAACAGTAAGTTTGTAACGTGTAACTATTTTCTGCACATCCAGACTGCATTACTTGCTTTATCGATTCAATTAAGCCAAATTTAGATCACTTGAAATCGTGTAGATCATCTGTTCAACCAACTAGTGAAATCGCGGTGCCCCAAAAGTTCAAAGAAACCGAAAATTACGTGGAAGTGAACAACTATAAGTTGATTAGTGTTGTCTCAATTCTTTCGGATTACATCGGTCATCCTTATAGCAACATGATTTTGTTGATTATCGCTGGATTTATGACAATTTTGATACATAGGCCGAATGAATGGGCTAACATTACATCCCGTTACCCTATATTGGCAGTTTCATTGACGTGTTATGCAGATATCGTAAAACGAATGCTGTGGCTCGTATGTAGGCTTTCCAAGAAGAGAACCGGTTGAAACCGATGAGCGAGGCTAAAGCAAACTGTGATGCAGAATCGATGCACGATTTTTTTTCGGGAGTGGCGATCACTGGTTTATTGGTTCGAAGAGCCGCTCTGTTTCCGGAAGACGAAGAAAGTTGGGTCCTTGAAACCACTTCGCTGGCTTCGCCGAAGTACATTTGACTCAGACAACGCGTACAAAAGCTTGAAAAAATAAGCTGAACTCAATGGGGCAGGCAAGAGATAGCTATGAACAGATATTAACAGACAAAGCAAAACTCAAACAGGAGGTAAAGGGCGAACACGAAATTATTGCGACACCGAAAATGTCATGCCAATTTTTTTATAATGTTTAGAGAATCAAACCAAAATTTTAGGGTAGTTTTATACATATATTTACTTCAAAAATCAAAAGAAAAGTTAATCGATGGAGCCTTGAGTGTAAAATTGAACGCATTTTCGCTTGATGCCCTCCATCAAAGTCTTTACAGTGTCATCCGGTACCAGTTTCTCAGTTTTTTTTCATTTTCTTAACATGTCCTTCTCGTCTTTGACTGTCTTCTTGCTCTTCGAAGTTCCCGCTTCATCATTGCCCAGTACTGCTCCACCGGGCGCAGCTCGGACAGTTTGGCGGATTCATGTCCTTTGGAACAAAATGGACAGAATTGGCCTCATACCACTCAGGACACTTTTAGAATAGTGGCATGATGCCAAATCTGGCCAAAATAGCGGAGCTTCGTCGTGCTGCTGCAAGAACGGCAAAGGCGCTTCTCGAGGCACTCAGATTTGTAGATCTCGCCATTTACTGTGCCCTTTGTCACGAAAGGCTCACTCCTCAGTCCGCAAGAGCAGATAGCCTGCGCAAATGAGATATTTGGAGGCGAACTTCGACATTTTCTTCTTCTTAAATTTGTCGTCCACATAGAACTTGCTCTTGCCGGTGAAAAACTCCAACCCCGGAATTTTGCTTAAAATCGGCTTTTATATACGTTTCGTCGTCCATCACACAGCAGCCATATGTTTGTCAGCATCTTCTCGTAGAGCTTCCGTGCCCGAGTTTTAGCCGTCGATTGTTGCCGCTCATCGCGGTTTGGGAAGTTCTGTACCTTGTATGTATGTGGTCAGCTCTCTTCTTTGCATTCTGGACGTAGCTCTGCGACATGCCGATCTTTTTAGCCAAATCACGGCGAGACGTTGGGATTTGCTTTGATCATCCGCTTCACCTTTCCCTCCGTCTTTTTGTTCTCCGGTCCCGGTTTTCTTCCAGCTCCTTTGCCGTGGTCCAACGTCAACCGCTCCTGGAACCGCTTCAACACTCTGGAGACGGTTGAATGGTGAATGTTCAACATTTTTCCCAACTGCCGGTGCGACAGGTCAGGAAATTCAAGGTGTTTGGAAAGAATTCGTTCTCTCGACTCGCGTTGGTTCACCTCCATTTTCGTTGAATCGAAAAACACGACTTCGAGTTTGACAGCATGTAAACAATACACATCAATGAGAAAGTGTGCAACATTTGGTTGATTTTAACCCAATGGTAAAAAAGTTATGGCCTGTTGAATGTGTCGCAATAATTTCGTGTTCGCCCTTTATACGAACAATATCAAATAAGAGAAAACTCGGATAGCAAACTGTCCGAACAAAACTAGGCACCTAGAATGTAATAAAATAAATTTTATCGCACAGAAAAATGCTTTTATACCTTAAGTCACAGTGTAGGGTCAATTAATTATGTTTCTCGTTTCATAGGATTAACCCTAGGATTTATACAGGACACAAGGAAGTAAGCCCCTATCCCAGAAAGTGAACCATCGCGCTGATCATCGTCACTAGCGGAATCCATATTGGAAACTTTCCAATATCCGGAGCTCATTTCTTGATCTGCCTTTCACCAGTACGTCACAAGACTGATTTTGTTACGTGCAATGCCTACTCTTTATGACACTCCTAGCAACGCGAACTTTGTGATTCCATGAAACTCAGGGGGAAAGGGCACTAGAAGGGTCGTTTTAATCTAACCTACTAGAGATGTTCATGAAAAGTGATGAACAATACTCTCTACAAACCTAGGCCCATCAGTCAGAATACAAAGGTGGAAGTACCTTTGTCTCTCTGAAAGAAGTCAGGACTCACGGAGTGAAATTACCCTTCTCAACCACGTCACTCTCAAAGATTCATCTAAACCTGCAAAATCGAGACAGAAAAACGGTTGTCCCCGTTTCTTCTTTCTTACGATGCGAAAATATTCGTTGATCAACTTATTCATTTAGTGGACTATTTAATAGCCGCTTATTTTCGAATCTTCTTTTTCCATCATCTCTACAGGGTGCGGCAGAAAACAATGCGAAAATTTGTTCTATTTCTTTCAAATCCCATTTTCAACTAGTTAAGCAATAATATCAACATTTTCAAGTGGATTTATCTTTATAAAGTCATTTTAAACAAATGTATTCAATGTGTCCTCCATTTTTATTAATAACATCCTCGAGCCGACGCCAGAAGCCAGATCATGCCTTTCAGATGTAGTCCTCCGACATTGACTGCCATGTGCGTGTTATGGTTGACTTCAGTGTTTTCACACTAGGGTGTGATGTTTTGCAGGCTCTTGCTTCAACATATGACTCTATCTCATATATACTATATTAACAATATAAGTCACTACCCTTTTTTTCAGGCGACCCTTTTTATGCGCTTGTGGCGGCATAAGTGAGGAGTGTGGTAACTTTTAAATATTCGCACGCTCAAACTAAGCTATTCAGCTTTTGTTTTACTTGTTTTATTCCAAAAGTACTCAGCAGACAAATTGAAACGAATCACAAATTATTAAACTAAGGCCCTAACTAAGGAAACGATTAGTGCACTTGTTGCCAGCTGCAAACGTCATAACAAAAGCAACTATGGTTTGCTGCAACATGAGCAGGATAGGAAAAAGATCGTCTGTTAGAAAGAAAGCGAGATTTACGGCTTTCAATTATTATTATTGATTACCATAGAGTGATTTTCAAATATAGCGAAGTAGAGATGAATTGATCCAATTAGATACAATTTTGGCTTGAAAATGATTCTCAGTTCACGCACTGGAAGAAAACCACTATTTTTTATCTTAGTTGGCAACAAATACGCTCGCAAATACGTTCGCAACATTTTATTGATGGCAAATGTTTGAGACAAACACATGTCGACCTGCTCGCGGTTTTTGAAGAAAAATTGATTCCTTGGCTCTAACACAACAACATCGGAAAAAGAACCGAATTTAAATCATACTTGTCAACCTGGTGTTGACCACTACCATTGTTATAGTTGTAACATAATACAAGGGTTTTAAAAAAACTATCACTACGGCAAAAGGTCATCAAGATAGTCTTGTATCATGTTACAACTCCGTAATCTAAACAAGGCATAAAAAATCACATTTGGACGTATCTGCGTTATTCTCAAAAGTGCACTGAGAAAAATTATAAGGTTGTACCGACAATTAAATCATGGTCACAATTACCATGAAAATGGCCGGTTACAAGAACTGTTCTGAAATTATAGTGAATATTGAATCAACTATTTTGAATGGTCATTTTGACCATGATTATAGTTGGTTGAAAATCATTACTTTACCCTACACTGAAATTAAATCAATATATTTTATTATTAAAATTGGCACTTAAATCGGTCAAGTTTTGCTCCGAATTGAAATCATGTGAGCCAGTATGATTTTCATTTGCCTCACATAATTATCATCACCCGTCACTTAATACACAGGTTCGTTTCCAATGAGACTGATATGCTCCGCATATAATTTTCAATGGGGCGAGAAATGTCATTCAAGTGTGTTTTAACTTTGCACAATTCTATCCATCTTCGCACTTAAAACGAAATAAATAACCGCGCGAAAAACAATCAGCTGCTTTGTCGTACTAGAAGATAAAAAACTGCAAAATGGAGAAGCAAAGTAAAATTTAAAGTACTTGGTTTGCCAGCGGAAGTCACTGAATTTTGTGAAGGTAATAAATTACTATAGAAGTTTTTCTTTGCCATGTTAACAGTGTTTATTTTGGATATTTCAGATCTGCCGAGCATTATTTCCATTTCCGCAGAAGAGCTGAACGCGATAGCTTCAAAAAGTGATGAACTTTTTATGACATACACATAAAACCTCTTTCACACATTTCGTTTTATTACATGAGAAGATACAAAAAATCCAATGCTTACCATTTATGAAAAAAATAAAATCCATGCACCTTTTCACATAAAACGTATTAAAAAACTCATTTGAATTTTGTTAGGCCAAGTTAATGCAATCCATGTACAGTATAATTGATATCTATTCAGCTGTTACACCTAAAGACTATATATATTTATTGCAGATATGGTTGATTACTATATGGGTCATGAATAGTATTTGACCACGTTTAATAAAAAATAAGTGCAGCACCAATACAGAGCAATAACTTTGCAGTTTGCCCAAATCTATAGGTGATTGCACTAAAATATAAGGTGAATTGTTTTTTGAGTGAAGTCATCCTAATCCCCAATAATGGTAAAATTGTCTGTCAAACTTTTCTCTGTGTGAGCAAACAATACTCATAAATAGAGAATATTAGTTTTACCGTGGATACACTGTAGAATAATTAATCAAATTGCAGAGTAAAATATATTTTGCTTACCTTTTTATCACCAGATGGTTATGTTGGCAATGCTTCACGGGTCGCCTAACATGTGTATGTGGAAAAAGGAAGTGACTTATATTGTTAATAAAGTATATTTGCCCAAATCAAATAATCCAACGGATTAAGATCTGGACTGCTAGGGGGGCACAAATCCTTCGGCCAAAACTTCATGTTATCGTTCAACCATTGTTGGGTTCGATTGGACGTGTGACACGGTGCTCCATCCTGCTGTAGGACAACGTTTTGGTGCTCGGAGAAGTTGACCTTCACCCAGGGAAGCACTTGGTCCTTTAAAATACCGATATACACTTCGATATTGATTTTAACTCCAGCATCAATGAAAACAGGCGGCATTTTCAAACCGTTGGACGCCACCAAGCCAAACATCTCGATTTTCTGCGGTGAAATGAACCGACCTGTGAGGCTGTTGGCCACAGCATCGATGCTGAAAAGCTTTTCGTCGGAGAACAGGATTATCATTTTTTCCTTCTTCAACAAGGAAAGAAATCTCATGGAACGAGTCACTCGTAGTTCCTTGACCCGGTCCGTAATCAAGTGGCGTTTCACTCTGGCTCTGGAAGATGCATGCCGGTCTTATTTGATGATTCTCCGCATGGACATTGGCTTCCTTTGCAAGTTTTGTTATGGAACGAACCGGGTTGCGAGCAATTTAAAAGCGCGGACGTCCGCTTCCTGGCTTCCGCTACTTAGGACCATCCTGCATGGACTTTTTTATGCGATAAACTGTTGCCAAATGGCACCCCACCACCTTGGCCATCTCTTTCGGCTTCTTCTCGGCGAGCAACAAACTGGTGATCACTTGCTTCGCGAGCATTTTGACGAATTTGCAATAAAACAAATAGAATGTTTGGATGCAGCACTTGAAAGTTAACATAAACAAATACACTTTCGACAGAAATTAGTCACTAGCCACACGAATTAACCCAATACTCAAGTTTGAACATTTTCGCATTATTTTCTGCCGCACCCTGTACACAGTGGGCCTGGCCGTTTTAATACAAATATGCCACAAATATCAAGGTTGCTAAGAAAAATACTCCGTATTGTATTTTCCAGGATGCTTTTTTTTATTGGCTGTGAAAGGGTTAGAATAAAATAGAATAGAATAGAATAGAATAGGAAAAACGTTTATTTGGTTCAGTGTCTGGTCTCCAAGGCCAGCAAATTCAAAACACATTCAGAACCGCCGAAACGCAGAATCCTCTAGGCATTCCATCTATCTTGATGCAAAACCAAATGGGTAAATGGAAACTTTTCCAATTCCGCTCCACAAACCTAAATTCTCGCTAACCGAAGAAAGTTCTTTCCCCTTCGGAGCAACAATCTACCAACTCCGTGCAGCAAGGAAGGATTAAATTACGACTCAACTCCGATTAGAGAGCAATTTTGAATACATAAATTACAGTTGTCCCCCGGCCCTCTCGATGCTAGCCGAGAATTCCAAGTATTTTTCCCATGCGTATGACCTTTTTCCCCCCTCGCAAAACCCCGTCATGAGTCCGGCAGCTCGGAATGTGCACTTCCACATGCTCCTTTCGATAATAAATTGCTCCCCAAGGGGTCCGAGGAAAAAGAATGACCACCTCCACGAGCCCAAAACCGTTCAACAAACGAATGAATACATTGTCAGAGAGAGAGAGCGAGACGGGAGAGGCGTTTTGGTTAGTTTTTCGCTTCGCCAATTAATCAGGCGCTTTTGCTCGTAAACAATGACATTGTGTTGCTGCCCATGCGATGTGATGCAACCGGAAATCGAACACCCGGTTTATCGGATTGCACCGCATCCTGATGGGGACATAATCCGACCGACAAGCGTAGGTATGTGCGGATGCGTCAAAAGCCATAATTAAATTAACAGATCACCAAAACCGGATAATACGGACGCGGATGACGCTGCAATGCTGCTGCTGCTGCTGTTGCTGTTGATTGGCGGAAAATGGCGAGATATCATCATCAGGATAGAATATAATACCCGCGTGACTCTTGCTGATAGATGGTTTTAGTGCTTGTCTCCGACACTTGGTTCTCTTTGGGACAAAATTACAACTAATTACAATTGATTTCTCATCCGGAATTTTGATCTCGATTATCAAAAAACAACTTTTCCATTCAATTCGACGACTATACAAAACATTTCAACGATTTTCCGTACCTCCATGTGCCCGCATCACATCAAACCCAATTATCTCCAAACAAGACACTTGACCAAACACAACACCCATCCATTATCGCCAGTCCACATGCTTTTTTGCGGCACATCAAACGCCTTCATCCCCTCCCCTCGGACCCGACGCTGTCAAAAAAGTTGGTGAAAAGATTAACTCACCACTTACCTATCTTCCCAGTGTCGTCTTGGAATCGAAGCAACCAGGCAAACTGGCCGTATCCTTTTCCCCCCAGGTTTGACACGGAGAAGCCGACAACAATTGACCGGATCCGAGAGACATGAGTCTTCACTCGGAAGATGCAAACCAGTGAACTTCCTAGATGTGGGTTCGGAAAATTGACTCCGGTGTGTTTTGGAGGAAAGTTCTTTCTTTCTTTTCCCTGCTTCTTGCGGCTGGATGTGTCCAAATAAAGTCTAAGAAGCTTAAGCCTTTTTGCTGGTCGGTTGGGGCGGCGATGATGACAGTATCGTCCCCGGGAAAGACATCCAGACATGTGCGTGTGTGGAAGGATCAAAGAAGGCCTTCCAGTTTGCCAGTGTGACAGCAGGGAAGGGAAATTTAAATATTCAGAGAGTCATGGCCTACTGGTTGGTTGGTTTTTGGTGGAGCTGAGCAAGCGGAAAGTTGCTCTTTTAAGGCACGATTTATTTACAGTTCGTTCTTCTTCGAAAGAGGAGAACTAATTTTGTCTTGATATAAACCGTGCATGCCGTGTCTTTCGATACTAAGGCTGTGTAGCACTTCGCGAATTAACTTTAATTTTATTTAAACTTGACCGATAGAAAATAATCGATTAATCCATAAAAATCCATTTGATGTTGATCAACTACGCGGCTGGGTAGCTCAGTGGTTACCCGTTCTGCTTACTGAGCAGATGGTCGGGAGTTCAATCCCAGGCCCGTCCCCTTCCTTGCCATTTGTCACTTGCCTCTTTCTATCATCACTAGATTTAAAATCAAAAGCAGTCTACTGCGCTTTCTTTCATTGATCGCTTCACTTACCACAGTGCATCCATGATCTAAAAATAACCTGCCTCACTAACACAATTATCCTGCCTCACTAACACAATTATCCTTCCCTTGGCAATTGTAGAGATGCAGTGGTGCTCACGGTCTCTTATAACAACGATTGTCAAACTAATCATCCTTCTTCCTTCTTCCCCAAAGACCGTGAGGACGTGGCCGGCGCCGGTACTGATCTATAAATAAAATTAGTGAACTTGCACATTGAAAATGGTAAAGCTACTTCCAAGTCGATGTGGTTCTCTGTGCAATTACACTAGTTCTGATCAGTAAAGGAGTAGCAACTACGATATTGAACGGGTCTTTTAAAAAAAATCCATTTGATGTTGATCAACAAACTTTTGATAAGATGTCTGTCAAAATTGGGTTCAAGTCTGTCAGAAATAAGCCAGTTCGAGTAGCAGATTTAATCGATTATTTTCCATCTGTCAAGTTCAAGTGAAAAATTAATACGCGAAATCGTACACAGCTTAAAACTGTTGATAATTAAAATTCCGATATTATATTGACAGTCACAGGTAGGGGGCGACCGACGTAAACAAATTATAAGCTATAGCCTATAGGTGGTATTCAAAAGTACCTGCCCAGCTAGCTGTGGACACCCATCTGCGGCTTAGTTCCTGAAAGGGACTACAGGGATCGGGGATTTGGTAGATGTCACAACCAAAAGCAGCAAATAATGGCTTAAATAAGTTACCTACCTAGCGCTTTCCAATCGATAATGTGACCCATTAACCTCGAGCTAGCCACGAGTAATTGGCATCCCTCTTTTACTAATAACAAAATGTAATTTTTTTGTATAACAATATTGAATATCGGCTCCGCAAAGTGTTACACACGCCTGAGCCTAACAAATAAACGAACTGATTAAAAGAAAGGTAGTATTCAATCTGAAAATGTGTGGAAATTGTAACCGTACAATAGATTGTTTTAATACGCCATGTGAAAGGAAATTTCGAATCAGCAACCAAACTTTAGCGGATACTAAACCACTGGGCTGCGACCAACAACAGCTAAACATGGCGTAAAGAGAGTCACAGCCAGGATTGCCACATGTACAGGTTTATCTAGACTGACACAGATTTGTTTCATATTTTTCATACAGATATCTGTATGTAAAGATTACAGCTATAATTTCTATTGGTATTATTTTTTCAGGAAATCCCCAACGATGGTGCACTTCGTATCGTAGCTGTTCGACACTCAACATTTTTGATCATTTTGATTTTGTATTCAAGATGGCGCCATCTGAACTAACACGCAGGAAATCTATCTTGCACAAATACTTGGAAAATCCCAATTCTACTGTTCGATTCATCGCAAAATCGTTAGATGTGCCAAAATCAACTGTTGAAGATGTTATAAAGAGGATCCTACCGTCGAAAGAAAAGCTGGAAGTGGTGGTGAACATGAACAAAGCAACACAAGGAAGGAGAAAGGAGTCCTTGCTGCTTTCCAGGCAAACCCGAATTCGTCAACACGGACGACAAAAGAGCAAACCGAGTTTCGTGCAAAAAGGGAAGTCTAAGGCGGGATTGAGACCATTCAAAGCTCAAACATGCCCAGATCGTAACACAAAGCGACAAAAATCGGTAAAAATACGCTCCAGAAAGTTTTATGAACAACTTCTCACAAAATTCCATTGTGTTGTCATCGATGACGAAACATACTGTGTGTGTACAATCTAACACTCATTGGCCGGCAATGGTATTATGGAAGAAATCTGTTTACAACAATCCTCCAAGTGACCATTGGAAGCAGCTTTGATCCGAGAGCTAGAAAGTGATAGCTCTACTGCAGATCCAACTACCGTAAAACGGGGTGACTTCAATCATTTTTTGAACTATTTCTTGAAATTTTCTATGATAATTACCTCTAAAATTTTGTTTTACATTTTTATAACCAGTACTGGTATCTGTGTACCAGTGCTACACAGAAATTTTAAAAATTTATTATGTCAGATGACCTTTAAAAAAATTGTTTAATTCCCGCGGCCAATTTTCAATAATGGGGTGACTTCGATCAAAATCAATTTTATTCATTTGAAGTGTATAAATGAATAAAGAAACACCAAATTTTTATGCAAACCGTTTGATGCAGATGTATCCCGAATAGCACAGGAATAGAGCATTCCCCATAGGGAACGTTCATTAATTATGTCACGCAAAAAAGGACCACTTTCAAAACCCTCCCCCTTTGTCTTGTTTTATTATGGACCTTAAATTTTGTGTACAGATCATCACAATTCCCAAAACTCCCTTCCATTAAAAGCATGACATAATTTGTGAGCGACCCAATCATTGCTATTTTTCAGTAGTTCACCATAATATTAGACAAACAGAAATACCTCACTCATGTCGTTTTTAATTCGGTACTACACCGGTGTAAGGACGCCAACACTGCCGTGAATCGCATATCCGTCCCATATGGATAGGAAATCAAGAAAATGTGGTACTGATATGCGATTCACGGCAAAATAAGTGCGAGTCATTAACAGCTAAGGAAACGTTCGTTAATATCATCATATTTTTAGGGGGAAGGGGATTTTACAGTCCGTACTGTAAATAAGCTCTTCCACCAACTACTTTCTCGGCATTTTGGACTTCTCAATGCCATTAAATTGTCGAAATAAATGTTTCATACCTTTTCTCCAACACAGAACAAAACAAAACAAACCCTTTGACAGATTGGAAGGTAGTGCAACACTTCGAGAAGGTTGTCGCGTTTATTCGTTTGCTCTTAATTTCGATCAAAATATTTTTTTTTATTCATTAATTTGTTTATGTATACAAAATAAATATTTTTTTTGATTAGCTTGGACTTGGACGAATGTTTAAGTAATCTGAAAATGTGGTTGTCGATGTTTTTTAAAATCATTTTATTGCTTGAATATATGATTGTTGTTGGGCTTGGTAAAAGGTACCAGGAGCATTTTTTTTAAATATTTTTTTATAGCGAAGGAAATAGAGAAATGCTCAAAACAAAATGCATTTATATACCCTAATAAATGCTGATATATATATATATATATATATATATATATATATATATAGAGTATATATATATATATATATACATGGTTCAAAGCCTCAAAAATTCAGGCACTTGGAGAAGGAATATTTTAAATTGAATAAATATCGGACTTGGCGGTCGAAGTCATCCCGTTGATCGAAGTCACCCCGGTCTACGGTAACTATTTCAGAATGTCTGGAGAGTCACGGTCATTCCGAGGTTACTTTCACATACAATAAGCCCCGCATGTAAACATTACCGATATCATTTGGATAAGGGCACTGCAACACACTTCCAGATTTGGAAATGTTAAATTTCCAAACCAGGCACGTATTTGGTATTATTTAAAAATAAGGTTATTGTTATATAGTTATAGTCAGATACATCTCAACCATGGCCGCTTCCTTAATTACACTCGCTTGTTTATTCGCAAAACATAAAAATTCCCGACGTTGATTCGTAATTAATTTCATGAACTCGCGATAAAATAAGCGTTAAAATTAACGTTGCCAAACCGTCCGTTAGAAATGCACGCAGGTGAACGCATCTAAAATTATATGGTAGCCTTTCACGCGTGCATGCGCGTTGTCTTTGTTTGCTGCTTCTGACTAGCAAATGGCCGTTTTCTACATGCATTGGTCTTCTTTTTTTTCACTCCACATTCTCCCAATAATCAAATCCCCGCTATAAGGCGACTCTATATCGAACTGCAAATCTGCTCATCGATTCACTCGCGACAATGCGGACGAACACTCAAACTTAATAATTTATGTCCGGATGTCACAATACCACTGATAAACAAAACTAAGCTGATGTAACTCTTCTTCCGGTTGCGAGGGCGAAGCACAAAAAACCAAAATATGTGGAAATACTACCGGCATTCACACATTTCGGGAGGGAATCGATTGTATTCACTACGTCTTTTCCAAAGCACACGGATGTTTTGTGATTTCACTGTAAGTTAAATAAATTACGAATTAATGTTTGATTTTTTTTTCGCGAAAATGACACAGCCAAAACAAAACACGTCAGTTTCAAAGCACGGCTTGCTGTGATCGAAACCGTCATGGATGACGAAACATACTGCTTCAGAAAAATCATATATTTCTCGGGAACGGAATTTTACACTGAAACTAGCCGGAAAGATGTCCCTGACCATTTGCAACAGAAGTATAAAACCAAATTTCCTGAAAAATATCTGGTCTGGCAAGCAATATGTTCCTGTAGGCTAGAATCTCAGATTTACCGACAAGAATGCCTCAAAAAGCGGCTCGTACCTTTCCTGAGAAAACATGCGACTCAATCCATGTTCTGGCCAGATTTGGCCAGCTGTCATTACGCTAAAGATACAATCACTTGTTATGAGCAAAATAATGTTATTTACGTTCCCAAGGATTGTAATCCATCAAATTGTCCACAGCTCCACCCGATTGAAGCATGCTGGTCAATGGTCAAGGGAAACCTCAAAAAGCTTGATGGAGAGGTATCAACGATCCAAACATTTCGTTCCAAGTGGCATACTGCTTCGAAGAAAATTGACAAGGACACCGTGCAAAGATTGATGAAAGCTATTAATTGAAATAAATAATATAAATCAAAAATATGCAGTTGTTTTTCTAAATACAAAAATTGTATGTCCGGATTTTTGTGTGAACTTTTGCTACAAGAAATCCTTATGAATTTCATTGATTGGCCTTACGAAATATAATGCTGTTGAAAAATTAAAAATATGGAGCAACCTGGATTCGAACCTTGAACGACGAGGTTTTGGGTCCAGTGACTTAACCACTAGTTTATATCAGCACTTGTAAGCAGGAAAGCTTGATGGCGTACAAGAACAATGTCGAGTAAAACAAAATCCATTCATAAGTCAGGCTTATTAAATTCTAAAGCATCGTTCATTTGCCTGAATGATGAACTCCAAATCGCGTGAAGCCAAAATATCTCGAATCGGTACATTAGGTTGTCTACCTAGGGTCCGAAGAGAATCATGAAGTTCTAATCTGACTCCACGATGCTCAGCACAAACCCAAATAACGTGATCTCCGTGATCCTGATAACCTTGTCCACATTCACAGCGATTGCTGTCTCCCTGCCCAACACGGAACGAATAAGCGTTTTCAGAATAATGGTTGGACTTGCGGTGTGACATCACACGTATGAAGTCGCGACCCACGGCCAACCCCCTGAGCCAAACTTTCTTCGACACCTTGGGAGTGATAGAATGTAGCAATCGCCCCAAATCTCCTTTACTCCATTTATACTGCCAGATGACAAGTTGACGAAGCTGACTGTTGACGAAAAAAAAGGACAAAAATCATTGAAGGCGGTTTGTCGATCATAAATATCGCCTTCCATAGCGCCCACCTTTGCAAGCGAGTCCGCTTTCTCATTGCCCAGGATTGAACAATGTGATGGGACCCATACAAAGGTGATGATAAAATAACGCGAAGATAAAGCACTTAGAAGCTCCTGTATTTTCATGAGAAAATACGAGGAGTGCTTCACCGGCCTCATGGAGCGAGTAGCCTCTATAGAACTGAGACTATCCGTGAAAATGAAGAACTGATCCGGTGTTAATGAGGCAACAATTTCTAGCGTAAAATGTATTGCCGCTAATTCAGCGACATATACGGAACAAGGAGCTTGAAGTTTACGTTTGGCGCTATATATTTCATAAAATATACCAAAGCCTGCTGACTCCTCTATCAAAGATCCGTCAGTGAAGAACGTTTTAGTGGAATCAACTTGGCCAAACTTTGCAGCATATATCACCGGAGCAATCATAGGACGATGATGCTCTGGGATTCCATGAAGCTCCTGCTTCATACATAAATCAAAATGAACCGAGTTTTCGAAATCGGAGAAGCAAACACGATTGGAAATGTTCGGCAAAGGGCTGACATCCTGTGTTATGTACAAATGGTACAAAGTCATGAAGCGAGTTTGAAGATTCAACTGGAGAAGCTTCTCATAGTTTTCGATTACCTGGGGATTCATAACTTCACATCTGGCGAGGAACCGGAGAGATAATTCTGTAAACCAATCCGAGAGTGGCAACATGCCAGCCAGCACTTCATGACTCGTGGTATGAGTCGAGTGCATGCAACCAACGCGATACGAAGACACTGATACTTAATACGTTCCAGTTTAATGAAGTGCGACAGAGCCGCTGACTGAAAAAAAAACTACCGTATTCTATAATCGATAAAACCGCTGTCCGATACAACGTTAGAAGATCTTGCGGATGCGCTCCCCACCAAGATCCGGTAATTGTTCGAAGGAAGTTGATCCTTTGCTGGCACTTTCGCATCAATTACTCAATGTGGGATCTCCAAGTGCACTTTGAATCGAACCAAACTTCAAGATATTAAAATGACATAGAATGAGTTATCGGCTTACCCCATATTTGAAGCTTCGGTTGTGCAGGGTTTTGCTTTCTAGAAAAACTACCCACTCAGTTTTCTCCGTAGAGAAATCGATACCTAGCTCTACAGCCCAAGTAGACCAATTGTCTAAGGTATCCCTCAAAGGTCCTTGTAGATCGACCCCATTGGGTCCCGTGACAGACACTACGCCGTCATCTGCAAGTTGTCTCAACGTACAGTTGTCACCTAGACAACCGTCAATGTCTTCGACATAAAACATTACACAAGGGGCTCAAACATGATCCCTGGGGGAGACCCATGTAGCTAATCGTGAAGCTGTAGAGGTTCCATGAGAAAAGCTCATATGTTTCTCTGACAGCAAATTGTACAAAAAATTATTCATTAATGGTGAAAAAGCCACAAGCGTGGAGGTTTATCTGAAAGAACTTCAGCAGATACTGAATCAAAAGCCCCCTTTATGTCCAAGAATACAGAAGCCATTTGCTCTCTTTTTGAAAAAGCTAACTGAATATCTGTGGAAAGCATCGCGAGATAGTCGTTCGTTCCCTTACCCCTACGGAAACCATATTGAGTATCTGAAAGCAGGTTGTTCGTCTCAACCCATTTGTCCAGACGGAAGAGGATCATTTTCTCCAACAACTTTCGAATACAAGATAACATCGCGATGGGTCGATAGGAGTTGTGGTCGGACGCGGGTTTACCAGGTTTTTGAATGGCAATAACTCTCACCCGTCTCCAATCATCCGGTACAATGTTGAGTTCAAGAAACTGATTAAACAAGTTCAACATGCGCCTCTTCGCGACGTCTGGGAGGTTCTTTAGCAAGTTGAACTTGATCCGGTCAGCTCCTGGAGCCGCATTGCCACACAATAGGAGTGCGAGAGAGAGAGTTCTACCGTTGATAAGACGACGATACGACGGGTAAAGTGCTGTCAAAGTACACGGAGGACGGCCTGACTAAAAAACAGTTTGGCTTCCGTAAAGGGAAGTCAACGGTGGATGCCATCATATCCGTCACCAAGGCGGCAAAGCTGGCAATCCGACGTAAGAGTCGCGCTACTGTGCGATAGTCACCCTGGATGTAAGAAATGCATTGAATAGCGCCAGTTGGGAGGCTATCGCAAACTCGCTCTAACGTCTTCGGGTGCCTTTGTACCTTAACCGGATTCAAAGAAACATTTTTTAGTATCGGATACTGGAATACAGCTCTAAAGCGGGTCAAACCACCTCAGGAGCTCCAGGGTCAATTCTGCCCAAGCAACACAAACTTGTCATATTTGATTGCAGCAACTTGATTGTGACTTATATAAGTCTCACTTAGTTGACTTTGACTGATTTACAACATCTGTGCTACTAAGGTGGACCCGGTGCTGTGAAACACAATGTATGACGAAGTGTTGAGATTGAAGTTCCCTAACGGGGTAAATATTGTCGATTTCGTGGATGGCATCACCCCACCCTAGAAGTCTATGGAGAATACATAGAACAGGTGGAGCTAACGGCCACACACTTCATCGACAATATCCAGGGATGGATGAACTCCAGTAAACTGGATTTAAACCATCACAAAACGGAGAATTCTGTGGACAGTAACAGACAACCGGAACAAAGACCGACGATTAGTGCAGGTAACTACACCATCACCTGAGGTACTTTTGGGTTACGATGGACGATAAGCTGTGATTTATCAGCCACGTCGACCACGCTTGCAAGAAAGCCTCTATGGCTATATCGGAATCATCTCGCATGATGTCGATTAGCTTAGCGGTACGAACGAGCAATTGCAAGTTTCTGGCCAGCGTTGCTCTGTCCTTGCTTAGGAATGCTCTGTCCTTGCTTAGAAATCCCGAGTACTGAGAGTTCCTTGGTAAGCTCTTCTAACCCCTCAGCGGCGGCTCGCATCTCAGCAGATGTCTGCTAACGAATGGCTTTTCAAAGTTGGCATTGGTGATTTCCGGAAAATATGGGCAAGAAAAAGCAGAGAAAGCAACAAAAAAGAGAGAAAAGAGTGAAAGAGGGAAAAAGAGGTATGCAAGAAGGAGAGAAGAGGCGTGGAGCAGTCGGTCGTAAAAAAAATGAAAAAATGTGAACGAGGCGAAGGTTATGGATCGTGAGAGTGGATGGACGTGAAATAAATTCAGGAGAAGGAAACATCATCAACATCGGAAAAATGGAGCTGCGAAAAGAAAAAAGAAAAACGAACAAATAAAAGAAGCTTTCCGGCGGCAAACCGACCTCAGGTCAGATTTGCGGTTGCAGCAGTGAAGAACGACGAGAAATCGGGTACCCGGCGAGTCCCGTGGTGGTGATTGGCAAGCCGACGACTATTTCCAAGCCACACGCCACATGTGAGCTGTAGCCATCGTCTTGGCGGTGAGGTTTCGGTAAGGTCCGGTGAGTTCGACTCCTGTTAATACTGAACAAATCCAATTGGCTTCAGCCCCGTCAGCGAGCAGAAAAGCTACTTGCGGAAACGTGCAATGTTCTTTTCAAATGTCGGAAGCCAGGATCTCGTGAAAATGGTATTGGTAACCACCGGTGCTAGTTTACCGACGTAGCTGAGGAGCATCAGATCGACTGATTGGTACACGTGGCTGCGGTAGTGTGGCCTTGTCAATACTCAGGTATTGAGGCGGGCCTGCGTGGATCATTGCGATAAGTACTAACATCTACCTTGGTAAGCGGGATAGTAAGCACTGGCTAATGTGACTCTTGATCAAGTGGCAAAGGGAGTGGGATAACTCCTTCAGAGGTAGGTGGATCCAGTGACTAAACCCAGAGGTATCCAGGTAGGTCAGACGGCGACATGGGGAAGTAACCTTCCACTTGACGCAGATCCTATCAGGCCACGGCTGCTTTATCTGCATAAGTACGAGTCCTCCACGTGTTCCGAGTGCGCGCATGTCGAGGAAACCGCAAAACATTTGTTCTTCCCGTGTCCTCGCTTCAATGACGCGAGAAATGGTGTGATGGCAGTGAGCGGTCGGGACGAGACTCCTAACAATCTTACCCAGAGAATGTGCCAAGACCAAGATAGTGGCCAGCGTGTATCGCAGCACGTCTGCGTCATAGCGCGTGTGATGCCTATTGGAATCACCATAAAAGGGGACGTATAGTGTTCAACCAACCTGGCACAAGGGGCTTAAGAAAGTCAACTAAAGCGCGAACGAAACAACTCCACAAACGGAGCTATCCGGATGGGTCAGTCAGCGATAGAAGAAGGTAAACGTCCATTTGACGTAGGTACTATCATACTTTGCTTGCTTTAGACAGTACCTGCAGAAGTACGGACACGCCAAGTCCCCCGGGTGTCTCAAATGCGCGAGTGCAGAGGAATCCGCTGAACAAGTGTTTTTCGTATGTCCTCGCTATGATAATGCTAGAAACAGCTTGAAGGTCGTGAGCATCTTGGACATAACCCGCGACAGGCTTGCCAGGGCCGGGACATCGTTTACACGGGATGGAAAATCTGTAAACAGACGCCTGAAGAACTCAGGCCGCTAACCTCGACTCACTAAAAACCAACTTTGCTCGATCTCAGCTCCTCCCGGAAACTACCTTTACGGTATTACTTCAGGGAGAGGGCTAGTGCGCTATGTCTAACTACATAGGTTTTTAGAAGTTAGCTTCGCTGACTTGACGCTGATTCGATCGAGATGCTTCTGGATCTAAGCAAGATTCGGAACGTTTCGTGATCCATCCAGTTCGTCAGCGATTTCCCTACCCGGCCACTTACGGAACCTGTCGAACCTCACGTCGTATGATCCCATCTCCGATCGAAAAAGCCAGGGCCAGGACCGGGGTTGGAACATCTGGGAGTGCGGCATTACCCCAGGGTCGATCCTGTTCTCCATGTCACGGCCGCTTACGACTTCTTGCTGGATTCCACGCCTTATGGCGCTTCCTCCGTTGTAGTTCGTTTAGCCGTTAAAGGGAGCTTAACATTTCCAGGGAGCACCACGGGGAGGGGAACTACTTCCACACCCCGACCGGGACGTCTGGAACGCCGCAAGTGCAGTGGCCTCCCAGATCAACCTAGAGCTCCAATGCCGATGGCGTAATGAACAGTGGCAGGTTAGAAATGACTAGCTAGCTACAAAAGTGCAAAGTTGTAAGAAACAGAGGGTACTCAAGTAACGTTTGCATTTAAAAAAATGTACCTTTTTGATAAAAAAAAAAATAACAGATAATTGCTTTTGATAAATATCCCATGGAAGACTTACTTGCAAAAATATTCTACGACCTTGCGAGCGGCCTTCCGGCAGTTAACCGAAACATTCGCCATGGCGGACGAAAACATGCGTGTAGGCATGTTTTTGAGTTCTTTCTTCGTTTTATTTATCAATTCCTCCTCAGTTTTCGTGACAAAATTGTTGGAATAGATCTTACGCTTCAGGTTGGCCCAGAAATGCTCGATGGGACGTTGGGCGGGTTCACCGACTTGGGTACCACATCGATATTCAGCCGCTCCATCTCCTCCAACGATCGCTTCGAGTAGTGGACCGACGCCAGATCCGGCCAGAACACCGCGTCTTCGCCCTTATGGTATTTCTTGATGAACGACGCAACTTCCGGCAGCCATTTCTTACTATAAATTTCCCCGTTCACGGCCAGTCCGGAG
>JASCZW010003232.1:0-67070 GCA_034211315.2 Aedes japonicus | reverse complement strand
TGAAATAAAACGTCATATGTATCTTTCTGTTGTTTTTTATGACCTACAAGCATATTGATGGGTATAATCATCATCTCAACCGCTAGGTTGGAAGGATTTTTTTTTAATCTGTTCGTATATTTGTTAGGCCCAGGCGTGTAAAACTCTTTACGGAGCCAATATACAATTGTTGTTTTATAAAATTTTATTTTTCGATATTAGTAAAATTTAGCATGTGTGAGTTTTTGAAGGCAAAAGGGTTTTTATGGTAGCTTGAGAACCCTCCCCGTCATAAAGAGGGGGCTCCTATACAAATAAAACACAATATTCTGCATAACTCGGGAACTAATCAAGCAAACGGAACGAAATTTAGCATGTGGTGGTTTTTAAGACAAAAATGTTTCTATGTTGGTTTGAGACCCCTTCCCATCGTAAAGGGTGGGGGGGGGGGGGGTAGGATCCGATACAAATGAAAAACACAATTCTGCATGACTCGAGAACTAATCAAGCAAATGGAACCAAATTTAGTATGTGGTGGTTTTTGAAGACAAAAAATTGTTATATGTTGATTTGAGACCCCTCCCCTTTCTGAAAGGGGAGGAACCTATTCAAATGAAACGCAAATCCTTGCATAACTCGAGAACTAATAAGAGAAATGGAACCAAATTTCTTATGTGGAAGTTTTTGAAGGAGGGAAATGTTTCTATGGTGATTTGAGACTCTTCCGTCATATGAGGAGGAAGGGGGGAGGGGGTGCTCTCAAACAAATGGAACCCAAATTTCTGTATAACTCGAGAAATAATCAAGCAAATGGAACCAAATTTGGAATGGACGAGTTTTATAAGGCATGAAATGTTTTTATGGTGGTTCAAAGCCCCTCCTCCCTCTAAAAAGGGGGCTCTCATACAAATGAAACAAATTTCAACCACACATGAGAACTATACCTACTGTTTTGCAAAATTGTATTGTGGTTTTTGGGTCCGGGAAAGCATCTTATGATAGTTCGAGAGCCCTCCCGTTTCTAAAAAGGGTGGGATCCCATGCAAATGAAAAACAAATTCCTGCATAACTCGAGAACTAATCAAGCAAATGGAACCAAAATTGGTATGGGTGAGTTTTTGAAGGCAAGAAATGTTTTTGTGGTAATTTAAGACCTCTCTCACTCTGAAAAGGGGGATACCATACATACGAAACACAAATTTAAACCACACATGAGAACTATCCCTACCGCTATGCAAATTTGTATGCAGGGGTTTTTGGGTCCGGGAAAGGATCTTATTATAGTTCGATACCCTCCTGCCTTTAGAAAGGGGGGCTCCCATGCAAATGAGAAACTATTTTCTGCATAACTCAGGAACTAATCAAACAAATGGAACCAAATATGGCATGTGGAAGTTTTGTAGGCAAGAAATGTTTCTACGGTGGTTTGAGACCCCAAGCAAAAGAAACCACATTTAGCATGTGTGAGGTTTTAAAGGCAAGAAAGGTTTCTATGATGGTTTCAGATTCCTCTTCGCCCTGAAAAGGGGGTCTCCTATACAAATAAAATACAATATTCTGTATAACTCGAGAACTAATCAAGCAAATTGAACCAAATCTGGCATGTGGAGGTTTTGTAGATGAATACTGTTTCAATGCTAATTTGAGACCCCTCCCTTTTCTGAAGGGGGGGGGGGGCTCCCATACAAATGAAACACAAATTAATGCATAACTTGAGAACTAATCAACGAAATGGAACCAAATTTGGCATATGGAGGTTTTTGAAGGAGAGAAATGTTTCTTTGATGATTTGAGACCCCTTCGCCTTTAAAAGTGGAGGGACGGATCTCCCATATAAATGAAACACAAATTTTTGCATAACTCGAGAACTAATCCAGCAAATGGAATCAAATTTGGCATGTGGAATTTTTGAAGGAGAGACATATTCCTATGGTGGTTTAAGACCACTCTGCCCTCTTAATGAGAGGGGTCCCATAGGAAATGAAACGCAATTTTCTGCATAACTCGAGAACTATTCAAGTTAATGAAACCACATTTGGCATGTGGGGCTATGGAAACATGATGTTTATTTATTATCAAATGGATTTCTGTCTGACCGATCGGAGGGAAAATATGTATGCAGGTATTTTTGGGGCTGGGGAAGGTTCTTATGATTGTTTGAGAAATGGTATGCGGGGTTTTTTGAATGCAAGAAATGTTTCTATGGTGAATTCAAACACAAATTTCAACCAATCGTGAGAATTATCCAGGTAACTAAGCCACAAACTGTGTATTGTCTGGGTAAGAAGAATGTTCTGATAGAAGTTTGAACTCCTTATTACTCAAAAAAAAACTAATTAAAAAAAAGCGTCAGTTCTATGTAATGTTCATTCATTTAGTTGCAGGCGTAGCAACGCTCGCACTGGGATCAGCTAGTTTTTCATAATTCCAAGGTCTATCATATGAAGAGAATCACCCACAGGAAAATCGGCTATTATGTCAATTGGAAGTCGATGTAAAGGTGAATCCGACTTGTGATGGGACCCGTAAATGTGATTTCTAAATCCAGAATCTGTTCGTTTCTGACTGTTAGTTTGAGGATAATAATTGCAATGCGATAAATAGGAATGCTCTCCGGATTTTGAACATTTTTGACAACCGTTTTCCGCATTGAAGTATGCGACTCCTGAATCATGTAAAACATTTTTTAATCTTATATCAATATTATTTTTCAATGTTATACCTTTGACGAATGCTCTGGCCGGAAAATCTCATATAAAACATCGCAGTTTTATGTGCATTTTACAATCATTTATGGTCAGCCCATTCTTTAAAATATCGTTCAATTCATCGACAAACGGATTTAAAAAAGCGTTTAGATCCGTTGGTTAATTTTTTCCACTATAAATACCAATAACCATCGGTTGAACATGGGGCATTTCAAAGATATTGAATAGGATTGGCCAAAATTCGTCCTTTGAGCTTCTGTACACTGGCAATCCATCTAAATTTACACTAATCGATATTGACTTAGGTTTATCAATATTCGAAAACAGGTGTGAAAGACATTTTTCAATACCATGATGCCAATATTGGCCATCTCCCAATGGTAAAATTGAAACTTCTTGAGGAGTTTGAAGTAGGGTTCGTGGATCTTTAGGTAAAATGTTTGGCAAACGATTGGTTATAATTTTTAGTGAATCTTTCAGAGCACTTTGTTTTATATTATGTAGGATTGACCAATTTTTTAACGCTGTTAAAAAAACTTCATTTTTTTCGTCTTCATCCACGAATTTCTCCTCTAATTCCAACGGGTCATCTTCGAATTCCATATCCAATTCCAGCAGTTCTTCCTCAAATAACTGCGGTTTATCGGAATGGTTTTTGAGCAAATTTGGAGTTGTTTGAGTTTCCCGTGCTGGATTAGCAAATAATTTAGGAATATCAATTTTTTCATTGGGAATCTCAACATGATTGCTACATGTTTCTGATGAAATTCTAGGATTCTGCTGGCTTTCGTTTCGTGTCCGGGAAGTATTTATTATTTTTGTATAATTAGCACTGACTTTTCTTTTAAAAGATCCACTTGATTTAATTTTTTTTCCATTTGTTCGTCTCCATTTTGAAAACAAAATTGTTGTTCTGTCGTGATCTCCAATAAGTGTTAAACAATGTATTCTTGAAGAAGTTTTATACAGCATATTTGGGCAGCTATAATTCTGGTTTATAATAATATCAGACGATATCTTCAAGTGCATTATAAGAGCTGTTATAAAAATTAATATTCTCAAGGATAACAAAGTTTTATTTGTGCTCTTCAAGATATTCTCCAGGTTGAAATAAAACCGTATATTTCATAAAACCAATATTTCTCAATCAAAACTGGTGTAAGTGCATGATGTCCTTGCAATTCTTATCGAATTCAATAATAAAACTGGAATAAACCAAATAAGCATTTATTTTGTTACTTGGGATGCTACAAAGCTTTAATATTTGGTTTTTTATTGAACACATAATACAATTAAAATTAGACTTACAACTTCGGTGTTTTCACTCCTGGGATAAAGTTTCACTATTCCAGAGCGCCCGTGCCATTATGCTTGCTTTCACTTGTAACAATGCGCAATATCAACGGGATAAACAAACACCGAAGTTGGTCATTTGCTTTTAGGGGGTTCGTCGATTAGTTTCAAATGCAACACCACGGAAGCCAGGCAAGGTTCGCATGATTTGGGATGCTAGAGCGGCTGTGAACGGGATATCACTAAATTCAGTACTGTTGAAAAGTCCAGATCAACTGACGTCACATACAGGTGTGCTATCACGATTCCGCCAGTTAAACATAGGTGTCTGGGCAGATATAAGGGAAATGTTTCACCAAATTTACATTCGCAAGGAAGATCGCCACACGCAGCGGTTCCTTTGGCGAAATAGCCCAGCCGACCAACCAGACGCCTATCTCATGGACGTCGCTACTTTCGGCTCAACGTGCTCCCCTACAAATGCGTCTAATACACGAACATGGTGAATTCAATTTAAGAAACTGGCTGTCCAACAGCTGCGCAGTTTTAACCGGTCTGGGTGAAGTGGAGCTCAGAGACAACAAAATGCTTTCGGTCGAAGAACCAAGCGATTATGAGCGGGTACTCGGACTCTTATGGGTCACGCACTAAGACGTCTTCAGTTTTTCAACCGATATGAAGAATCAGGTCACTGATTCGATCCACAACATTGAGTCTCCTACGAAAAGACAGATGCTGAAGTGCTTGATGTCGCTTTTTGATCCCCTGGGTTTGCTGGGCCTCTTCGTTGTACACGGGAAGATTTTGTTACAGGACGTATGGAGAGCAGGCGCCCAGTGGGATGAAAAAGTAGATGATGATCTACATCGGAGATGGAGAAAGTGGACAGTCCTGTTTAAAGATGTTCACAACCTGAAAATTCCACGCTGTTACTTTTCTGGCGCTACCAAGCAAAGGTACAAGGATTTTCAACTTCACGTCTTCGTTGATGCCAGCGAATTTGCTTACTGTGCGGCGGCGTATTTTCGGACGTTGAGCCCTGAGGGATTACCAGCGAGTGTGCTCGTCGCACCGAAGACGAAGCCACAATCAATTCGGTTGGAACTACAGGCCGCAGTTCTTGGAGCTCGATTATCGCAGTTTGTTGAGGACAGTCACACACTGCATATTTCAAAGAAGGTGTTCTGGAGCGATTCTGCAACCGTTCTTTCCTGGCTACGGGCTGACCACAGGCGATACAGTTACCAGCAACCAAATGGCCTAAACTGCGAACATCTCTACAACCGACAGAAGAAGAATTGCGTCCCTGCTGTTCCCACGAAAGGGTATAAATCCCAGGACACCTGGTAGAACTTGAGCGGTATTCTCAACTGAGCCGAGCTATTCGCACTGTCGCATTTGTTTAAAGTTTTGCTGGTAATCTTAAACTCAAGGTAGAAGGTCATAAACGAGTCGAAGGCCCAATATCGTCCGAAGAACTTCAGAAATCAGAGCGGCATATAATCCGCGAGGTACAGTTTTCAGACGAGATGGTACTCATGAGACGCAACCATTCAAAGCCAAGGAACGAGCAGCTACCGTTAGACAAAAGTAGCACTCTTTACCAACTATGTCCATTTCTGGATGATGAGGGCATCCTTCGAGTAGAGAGCAGAATCGTAGCAGCTCCAAACATTAAACGAGATACTAAATTTCCGGTGATTCTCCCTGCGAAACATACTTTCACCTCGTTGTTATTGGATAGCTACCACCGTAGATACCTGCACGGTAATTCGGAAACCGTAGTAAACGAGGTTCGCCAGCGATTCTTCATTCCGAGGTTGAGAACAGCAGTAAATAACGTTACGAATTGGTGTCAATGGTGCCGAGTGTATAAGTGTTCGCCGAAGATACCTCGCATGGCACCCTTACCACTAGCGAGAATGGCGTCATTCGTACGGCCGTTTACGTATGTTGGCCTGGACTTCTTTGGACCGCTGACGGTGAAGATCGGGAGAAGCAGTGCAAAACGCTGGGTAGCGTTATTCACGTGCCTAGCGTTGTTCACGAGCGGTACACGTTGAAATCGCTCATAACCTATCTTCGGACTCATGCATCAAGAGCATTCGTCGTTTCATCTGCCGTAGGGGCTCTTCGGCTGAGATATATCCAGATAATGGCACAAACTTCCAGGGCGCCGCTAGATTGCTAAAGGAGCAGATTGAGGAGTTAGCCACTACGTTTACTGGCACTTCAACTAAGTGGGTATTCAACCCTCAAAGTACTACACACATGGGTGGAGCGTGGGAGAGGATGGTCCGTTCCGTCAAAGCTGCCGTGGAGGTAGCGTACAACAACAATCGTAAGCTAGACGACGAAGCGTTGGAGACGTTTCTGGTTGAAGCCGAAGCGATTGTTAACAGTCGTCCACAGACCTATCTGCCACTAACTTCCGAGTGTGAGGCGCTAACACCGAACAACTTCCTGTTAGGAAACTCAAGTGGTATCCGTCAGCCGGTGGTCGAATCAACGGAGCCTACTGAAGCTCTTCGCTCATCGTTGAGCCAAGTACAACAGCAACTTGATATATTCTGGAAGAGGTGGACTATCGAGTACCTCTCGACATTGAACAAGCGACCCAAATGGTGTGGCGAAGTGGCACCGATAACAGAAGGACAGTTGGTACTGCTGGTTGGCGAAGGCAAACGAAACGAATGGGTTAGAGGTCGGGTTGTCCAAGTGATTCAAGGGGCGGATGGCAGGATTTGTCAATTAATGTAATTAAAACTGCGAGGGGGCTTGTGCGTAGGCCGGTGGCCAAACTGGCAGTATTAGAGGTTGGTGAAGTTGGTAAAACTGGACCTGGTGGCCAGTGTTACGGGGGAGAGGATGTTGAGATTGGCAACACGTCTCGTCCTGCTGTCAAGGCGACTGACATTAGCAGTCAACACCGCTGTCATGATGACAGTACGGGCGGCCGGAAACGTAATTGAGAAAAAGATCATTTTGCATCAGTATCAGTGAAACCTAAAGAGTGTTAAGATTTGTTCGCGACTGAATCGTCCGCTTCGAAAATATAACAGATAACTCAACACATGCATAACTGGAGACGTAGCGGCAAAGCATGTCACCATCGACCGAGACGAAGATTCGGCAACGTGTGGGCTTTCAACCAATCAGCGACGAGCAAGGAAGTATAAAAGTAGCAGCCCAGCCGCTTGTCGGTGTAGTGGTCAAAAATCGGCTGCTGAGGACAATCTTGGATGCCCCGTATGACACGGGGACACGTGACCTTCATCGTGCCGCAGAGTGCAAAACTGTCCAGACCCGCATCGACGAATCAATCGAAAGCTTCATTATGAGTGCTGCGGCCTCCGAGCACCCGCTCATCCGAGCGCTGGTAAACTAGGATATCAAATTATAGGTTAAGTAGGTTATAAAATTAAAACACTCAATGCTGATAGTCATATCAAAATGAAAACACATAAGAAATCAAATCACACGTACATTACAATGTAAAAATTATACATCAAAGGATGAAAAGCTTTAGCTATAACACTTAAAAACAGGACATGTAAGAAACACAAAGGACAAAATAAAATGAAATTTAATCGTAAAAAAAAAAAAAATCGCTTGTCGGTGTACATTCCAGTTTGAACAAGCGACACGTTCGGTCGTGTTTTTCGCTCGCGCTCTGAAAAGTTTTTTCGGTTTATTTCGTTCGCTCTTTCGTTTGGTGCGTGGTGCACTGTTCCCTCTCACGTTGTGTGATACACAGTCCGACCCCGGTATGGGGAAACCGCCGCGTGTTGACGTCGGCACAAGTTCGACTGGGAAACGTTCCCGATTGAATTCACCCGATGATGTGCTGTCATCGAAGAAGCTTCTCGCGAACAATCGGTACTGGAGAACGGCGATACACCGAAAATTGAAAAAAAGGAGAAATTGCCGCCGCTGTTCGTCAAGGGATTCCCAGAAGGCTTACTGGATAGGGTGTACCACTACATCAACAAGGGCTTACGGTGCACAATCCAGCTCTGCTCGCAGGGCTATAAGCTGATGGTTTCGGCGCTAACCCATTACAACGCGGTCAAAGAAATATTGAAACAAATGAACGTGCAGTATTTCACGCACGACGTTGAAGCCAACAAACCCTTCAAGGTGGTTTTGCGTGGCCTTCCGGAGAAGAAGACGGAGGAACTGGCCGACGAGTTGAAGGCCAATGGACTATAACCGGTGCAGATAAACAAAATGCATCGGCATGACATCTCGAGAAGCTATCGGGATCAGCTTTACCAGGTGCATTTCGAGAAGAACTCGACGTGCATGAAGGACCTCCAGAACGTCAGAGCGTTGTTCCACATAGTCGTGACGTGGGACCGGTACCAATCGATTCAGCGCGACGTCACTCAGTGCCAGAACTGCCTGATGTTCGGGCATGGTCCCAAAAATTGCCACATGGCGAAGCGCTGCGTCGATTGCGGCAAACACCACGAAGCCGATGCTTGTGAGCGGATGGAGGATGCTGAGCCAGTGTGTGCCAACTGCGGTGCGGCGCACAAAGCTACAAGCAGGGAATGCCCGAAGCGGGCCGAATTCATCGCAGTTCGGAAAAAATCGTCAGCCAACAACCAACCCGGCCATCGACGACGATCTGGTCCGCCTCCAGGCCTCACGACCGAGAACTTTCCCGCTCTCCCAACACGACAAGTGCCACCAATCCGTCCGGTTCCCAGTCGGCCTTCGGTTCAACATCAGTTCGCAGCTGCTGCAACCCAACCATCCCAAAGCGATCTTCCAGGACCGTCTTACTCCGGTGCAACATCTGGCGCGATCGATGTCTCGATGCTATCAACGGAGGAAGTCGTTGCAATCCTGACCCAGGCTATCATCATCAAGCGATCCTGCAGAACACGTGGAAAACAAATTCAGGCGATGATTGCGTTCCTCAATGGACCGTGAAATCGTCAATATCGCAAGTTGGAACGCTTGCTCGCTAAAGAGCAAGAACATCGAGTTAATTAACTTCCTCAACGAGCGGTCCATTGACATCGCAATCATCACCGAGACGCATCTCAAGCCTGAGATCAACGTGTTCCTCCCAGATTTCCGTCTGATCAGACTTGATCGAACCTGTTCCGCCGATGAGGGAGTCACCACCGCGCTGCGTACCAACATCAACTGCCAGATGCTTCCGAGTCTGCAGCTCCAATTCATCGAAGCCATCGGAGTCAAGGTCGAATCCACCGTCGGCCCTATCACTATCATCGCGGCCTATTGTCCCAAACAAGCATGTATAAACAACGGGACAGATAGGATCTTGCGAAACGACATCATCAAGCTCACTCGCAGGCATGGGCAGTTTATTATCGCCGGTGACCTGAACGCAAAACATGAAACCTGGGGAAACGCACGACTGAACAAGAACGACTCCATCCTACACGATGACCTGGAAGAGGGCCACTACACCATTCTGGGCCCGGATACTCCCACCCGGTTGAGCATATCCGGGGTCCACGCAACGATAGACATCTTCCTCACCAACATGGGGAACAACATCGGCCAGCCGATCGCACACCAGGAGCTCAGCTCAGACCACTATCCGGTGGTGGCTGAAGTTGGGTCCTGCGTCAACCGGCATTCGGTAACCAGGCGAAACTACCATCGCGCCAACTGGGTTCTGCTCCGTCATCAGGTCGACAACACGGTCGATTACGATAGGCGCCCCGAATCGACCGACGACATCGATCGGCAACTGCAGTCGATCGAGAAGGCGATCTCCCAGGCCCGGGAGCACCACATTCCAGAAGTAACACAGGTGAGCAACTCTTTACCCATTGATAGTCTCACTAAAAACTTAATCCGTCTTCGAAACACCACTCGCAGACAGTATCAACGTACTGGTCTGTCTGCCTTAAAATCAGAGTGCAATCGACTGAATAAAATAATTAAGGCTAGAATGGTGGATCTCAGAAACAATAATTTTGCCAACAAAATACGCGCCCTCCCAGATTGTGCTAAGCCGTTCTGGAAATTAACAAAAATTTTAAAAACCAAGCCTAGGCCCATTCCACCGTTGATCCCACTAGACAACAATGACTCTAAGAATCGTTTGATTACTCCCGCTGAGAAGGCTGCTGAGATAGGTCGACATTTTGTCAGCTCACACAATCTTGGACAGAACATCGCCAGTCCTCACGAAGCTGCCGTTAACGAGCATGCGAATAACATCCATCTATATCCCAATGATTTTTCGGAGGAATTAGAAATCACAGCTGACGAACTGTCGACCTATATCAAAACATCGAAGAACATGAAGGCCCCAGGTTTCGACAAAATTCTGAATTTGGAACTCAAGCACTTGAGTTCCCAATTCTACGAACATCTAGCATTAATTTTTAACCAATGCCTTAGACTTAGCTACTTCCCCTCGTGCTGGAAGTCAGCTAAAGTCATACCCATCCGGAAACCTGGGAAAGATCCTTCATGTTCCAAGAGCTATCGATCCATCAGCCTTCTCTCAGGAGTATCAAAACTTTTCGAGAAAGCAATTTACCGTCGGCTCCTTACATCTGCCGACGAACTTTACATCCTCCTTGATGTACAGTTTGGCTTTCGACGCTGTCGATTAATGGTACATTAACTGAATCGAGTCACTAACATCCTCAGGCGAAACAAGTCTGTTTCAAAAACATCCGCCATGGCCCGTCTTGACTAAGGCGTTTGAAAAATCATCCAGTTCATTTCACCGCATCCTTTACCACTTTCGCTGGACGTGTCGAAACGTGTTTTCATCATCTCTGACGCTTGCCTTCCACCAAAAAGGAGAATCTGTTGACTGCGCACGCTTGAGTGACCTGATCCTTTGCCAAGGCGGATGAAGAGTTGTTTTGCATTACACAACAAAGCGTGCCAGCCTCCAACAGTCACTACAGTCCGCCGCCGTGGTGCCAAGGAACGCATCATCAAGATTTGTCAGGTGAAAATCTAGTAAAAAAGGTGTAATATCTTATTTAACTTATTTAAATCTTACAGCTACTTGAAAACCTAAATGCTATTAATGTTAAATACTAAATACAATTGTTAATTTTATCAAATTTTGTACAAGAAAAGTAAGTTCTATATATGAATTTGTAAACTTAGCCTAACCTCAAAACTATATATGCAGAATCCTCGTGTTACCGGTTGATACGGAGAAAATTGCGTTTGAACCGTAATTTGCAAACCGATTTTGTAAGTAGCATTTAAAATTCGTTGAAAACTCACTTTATAACCCAAGTAACATTGCCAAATCCATCCAGCTTTATTAAGTTTTACTAAAGTTTTATGGAAGCCACTAGAAAACAATTCGGTTTATTATGGCAGCAAGAGATGCCAATAGGTTTAAATTTTAGTCAGGTTTATAAGAACCTACACAGCTTTTTACAACGATCTTAAAACCTTGACTTCTAAAATTCCTTCTACCACTCCCCTACTAAAAGGTTTTATTTTGACTATGCAAACTCATAAAATGCTGTTTTGAAATGCCGTTTTAGGACTCATTCATATTATCTTATTATGGTCAGTTGAAAAAGCATTTTAAAACCATTGTCTCAGTAAATGCATTAAACGGCTAGTTGGCATTGAGGAAAGCTACCAAGCGACCAGATAGTTCTATAGTAGCCATTGCTAAGATAAATTGGCTTTTTGGAAAACTGTGATTTCTTGCAATTTTAAAATTCGTTGAAAACTCATAACATAATGGCAATAAATTTACAGCTAAAGCTTCATTACAACCTAATCATCGAGCGTTGTGATTCGCTAAACGAAATTGCTAAGCAATTGTTCACCATCAAAACGTGCCGGGAACACCATTATTTGCTGCTATTGGTTGCGATAACTACCAAATCCTCAACTGTAGTCCCTTTCAGGAACTAAGCCGGAGATGGGTGACCACAGCTTGCTGGGCAGGTACAAGTAGCACGGAAACAAAAGGATAGTAAAATCGGGATGCAATGGTAAGGAATTTACTAGAGTGGGAGGAAGGGAGGTGATGACGTTACCGTCTTAGATCACACAAACAAAGGAATTCGTAAATCGCTTGCATGTAGGGAAGATCACGCATTCCCAAAACATCTCTTACCTCTCGGAAGGGTTGTCTACCTCGAGCCACTAGGGTATCCAATAGTCCGAGATTGGAAGGGACTCGAGAGTGTCGCTGAGACTTGGACGACACACATCACTCGATCCATCGATGCTTTGACCAACCGCGTCAGTTTGTCCGGAAATCCATATTCGTGCATAATCAGCCATAGCTGGTCTCGAACGTGGAGCGTTTACCCGAAAACGGCAGTTTCTGGTAAATTAGACAATGTTGTCTCATTTTCTGTTGAATTATTGATCCATTGCAGGAAAGACCTTGTTTCATTCATTTTTTTTCTTTAGGTGGGATACTGAAAACATATGTTATTTCCATCACACCTGCCAAATTCCAGAAAACAAATACATTTGCAAATTTGGTGCCGATGAGCACATTATCATTCAATTGAGACTTCACATGAATGACTGTTCTTTTCACTCATTTCATATGAATGGGAATGAACGAGTTGTTTGCATTTGTTTACTTTTACTTTTTTCTAAAACAAATGAATGAAGAACATAGAGAACGTGAAAACAGGCAGGCACATTTGATTCTACTACAACTTCGTCAGGGAAAATAGCTGATGAGGAATATATTGTCTCAGATTCGGCGTATTTTGAGAACGGAATAGGATATTTTCAAGCACTGCTCCCGGGTACTCTTGACGGCCCTTTAAAGGAGTTTTTTTGCCAGTCACATGAGCCTATTCGCCTGTTGGGCCATGCACGTGACTTTACGTGTGACACGCCTCCGCACTCAAATTTCCATTGTCACTCCAAAGAGACTCCCCTCGAAGCATTCGAAAGCAGGTGAAAAATCACAATTTTGATGCGAACAAGAAAGGAACAAAGCACTCTCCTCGCGCATTTACATTAGATATTGAATTACGAAATCGGATGGAAATTCAATTGTCAGCCAATCAAAACTTTTATTTATGCCTTGCCGAGATGAAATCAAATAAAAACAGCATCGCCTAAAGCTTTTCACGCACAGCAAATAAAGTTAACATCGGGTCTCACAGGAACTCCGGCACTATTGTCCTACCGTGTAACGTTTCTAAGGCCAACTATTTATAAACAATCGAAAAAGTTCCACCGCACATCCGTAGGGAGTTGTTTTGAACTCGATCTGGACTGGCCGTTTTCTGAATAAAACCAACAAAAAGACAAAAAAAATAAACTGAACTTTTTTCCCTTTCGCTCGAATCCTACGACGTGTGAAGCCAACAATGCAATGGGACGGCAGCAGTGACAAATTTACTCAGTCGAACTTCTCTATTAGCCTAGCAAGCGATGACGACGACAGGACAGGACGGGAAAGTTGATCGAATTTATTGGCCAACGTGCACACGGTACAAAATCTTCACTCGACTCGAGAGAACCCACCAACGAAGATGGGGCCTTTTCGAATGTTACACTACTATTGGCCTTTCGGATGCCAAGGCTCTTTTGAAAATTCTTTTTCAGCGAGCACCTCGAAAAAAATGAAAGTAACCTTTTTCGATTGTGGAGCACTTTTTTCTACCGGAAGAAAAAGAACGCATATATGAAAACTTTCTCTTTCGATTCACAACGTGTATGTCCCTGATGGATGCAATGGTAGGCACCCCTATAGGCACCCAGAATGGAGAATTTGCACAACGTTGATGTGTTGTGACTAAGGAGTGTATCGAAAATAAGCTATCCACATACTTTCTTTCAAATTATGTTGAAAACCGATATTTTATTCATACAAAAAATTGATCCCTTATTGTACGAGGTTAAACTTGAACATAATGAAGACCGGATGACCTTCACGAATTTTCGAACTTTGGATCGAATGCTCTTCATCAAGTTCCGGACAAGTGTTGAGCCCAAATTTTTTTGAACTCCTGCATGTTCCCAGCTGCCTTACCAGTCTTCTTGAAGACCCTCTTCACGATTGCCCAGTAACGTTCGATGGGTCGAAGCTGAGGGCAATTTGGTGGATTGATATTTTTCTCAACGAAATCCATACCCTTTTCCGCAAGCCAATTGAGAGTGGTTTTGGCATAGTGAGCCGACGCTAATTCCGGCCAAAACAGTGGAGGTGTACTATGCTTCTTATATAAAGGCAACAATCTCTTCTGGAGACACTCAGATCTATAGATTTCCGCATTTATAGTTCCGGTAGTGTTAAAAACGGTTGACTTCAAACCACAGGAACATATTGCTTGCCATACCAGTACCTTTCGAATTTCTTCACTTGAATCGACCTGTCCGCATCGCTCACATCCTCCCCAACGACGGCAGTAAAGTATTGTGGACCTGGAAGGGTTTTTGAGTCCTCCTTTACATAGGTCTCATCGTCCATGAAAACGCATGCATCCGGACGCTGCAAAAGACGCGAATACAATTTCCGGGCCCTTGTTGCAGCTCGCTTCTTCTGTTCTATTTATTTATTTATTTTATTTTCGTCAACAGATAAAAATGTTCATCCCAATGACCCTTTAAAAAAATTAAATTACATACGAAAATTAACAAAACTTAACAAAAACATATACGGAAACAACGCTTATTAACCTCACGGGATACATTAAAATCAAACACATTATAGCAGCTGTTGAAAACGCGGCACATGCTTTGCACAGGTTCGTGTTTGCCGTAGTTGGTCCTTGAGTGCCGGAACACGAAGAACTGTTGTAAACGGAGATTTCGTCGTCGAGTGTTGATGGTCAAGAGATCCAGTAGAGCAGAACAATCAACATTTCCTTGAAGCAGATCACCAATGAAACACGCTTTGGCTACCATACGCCTACCTTCCAACAGATCCAGGTTGATGAGCTTGCACCGACTTTCATAACTTGGCAATCTGCGAGGGTCTTGCCAGCGAAGATGTCGCAAAGCAAAGCGTATAAACCTTCGCTGAACAGCTTCGATCCTCTGGACTGCGTTTTGGTAGAAAGATGACCAAACGATGGCACAGTATTCCAAGAAAGGGCGAACCAAAGAGCAGTATAATGCCTTCAGACAGTAAACGTCCTTGAAGTTTTTTGCGAAGCGGAACATAAATCCTAGCTGCGAAGAGGCCTTGGAAACAACATACGAAATGTGAACCTTGAACGATAGTTTGGAGTCGAGCATTACTTCCAGATCCTTGACCGTTGTTTCTCGTTTCAAGCGCGTACCTCGAAGGATGTAGTCGTGGAGATACATCGCACGTTTTCGGCCGAAGGAGATAGTTGAGCATTTGGATACATTTAAGGACATTCTGTTGATTCGGCACCAGTTATCGAACACTTGCAGTTCCTGCTGAAGAAAGTGTGCGTCTTCCGGACATTTTATAACGTAGTACAGCTTCAGGTCATCCGCGTAGGATAATTTCAAGCATTTGAAGACCAAGTTCACGTCGTTCATATATAGCAGGAAAAGGAATGGGCCAAGGTGGCTACCTTGAGGAACGCCGGATGTTACCGGAAAGCTAGATGAGGCGGAATCGGCAATCTTCACGGACATAGTTCTACCAGTCAGGTATGAACGGAGCCAGTTCAACAGTTGATCGTGTACCCCCATGTTGCCGTATTTAGAAATGGCAATCTGATGGTTCATTTTATCGAAGGCCGCAGAGAGATCTGTGTAAATGGCGTCTACTTGATGACCGCGTTCCATTTCGCGCATGATGAACGATGTAAATACGGTTAGATTGGTCGCCGTCGAGCGCTTGGTCACAAAACCGTGTTGTTCTGGAGAAATAGTCTGTGAATAGTCATTGACCAGCCTTTGGAGAACAATTAGTTCAAATAGCTTGGATACAGAGCTTAGTGCAGCAATCCCACGATAGTTGGCGACGGACCTTTTGCATCCCTTCTTGTGTATTGGGAATACAAATGACTCTTTCCAGCATTCAGGAAACTCGCCGGACGTTACAGACAAATTGAACACCGTAGCCAGGGGCGCAGCAAGCGTGTTTAGGCAACGCTTCAGGACAATTGAAGGAATACCGTCAGGACCGCATCCTGTTGAAGTTTTCATCTGCTTCCCGGCTGAAATCACCATGTCACTATGAATAGTGAAAGCAGAGCCAAATACAGGCATGCGGGGAACATTGCTAGTAGCCGCTTCGAGGCTCTCGGCGTCCAAAATTTCGTCGCAGAAGACACTGCTGAACTGCGTACGGAACAAGCTGGCGATATCCACGATAGTGTCTGCTTCAATAGTGCCATCAGTCATAGTAGAGGGTAGGCCGGTTTCTTTCCGTTGTTCGTTCACAAACCGCCAGAAGCTTTTCGGGTTCGTTTTGAGACGGCTCTGCAATTGAAACTGATGGGCGTTGTACAAGCTGTTATTGAGGTTTTTGTAATCGTCGTTGGCACGAGCGTAGTTTGCCCTCGTAGAATCGGTGCGATATCTGCTGTGTTTCCTCAAAGCAGCCCTTTTAACTCGTTTCAAGTGTTTGAGGTCAGAATTAGACCAGGCAGGTTTGGGAGGCTTACGGTTGATTTTCTTAGGCACGAATTGATCGACGGCGTAAAGCAGAATACAGCACATAGTCGAAGCAGCAAAATTTGCATCCCCGTTTGCAAGAGTCGTGTTCCAGTCCACGTCGGCGAGAAAGCTGTTCATTCCCTCGTAGTCAGCATGGTTGAAGTCATAATACACATTTTCGAAGTTGTCATGGAAGCTGTACTCAGGATTTAACTCCAGCGTCAGTAGCAGAGGGGAATGGTTTCTGCAGCTTTTGACAAGCGGTGTCGGAGCTTGAATGACAGAACATCTTTGACCCAGTTCTTCGGTAATGAAGCATAGATCCAGCAAACGATTGTTGTTGTTCGGAATGCCGTTAACTTGCCGAAGTCTCGCGGTAGAATAAGCATCAAGCAAGGAGAGAGATGCTGGTCTGAATGACGAACATGAAGTATCTGGATAGTGGAAGCCGTTGGTATTGACATGCCATGAAATCGTGCTGAGGTTGAAATCTCCTACAACGACGATGTTGTCGCTGGGTCCCATTTGTGACACGATCCAATCCAAAGAAAAAGTGTGCTTATCGATGAGGCTGCTGTCGTTGGCACGATCAGGTGGGATATACACTACGCACATAAACAATGTTCCGGTTTTGGTGGATATTGCCACCCAGAGATGTTCAACCGTTGAGTTTTCGGGAGGCTTCAGGAGGCGAGATTTGAACGTTGAGCGCACGGCAAGAAGGACTCCGCCACCAGATTTCTTGTTGCTGTTGAGCGGCGATCGATCTAGTCGGTACACATCGTACGTGTCGTCGAACAGTTGCTTCGATAATGTGTTACTGTTTAGCCATGTTTCTGTGAAGGCGTAGATATCGTAGCATGCGTCGCTGCATGCCAACTGGTACTCGGCGAGCGAACTGTTAATGCCTCCTACGTTCTGGTAGTACAGAAGAGCTTTAGATAAGGAGGCAACGGAATCGTTGTTCGTTCTGCACTTTGTTTCGAGATTTTCTGCTTCTTGTAGGTCTTCAGGTGGTTTCGCCTTTTGATACGCTGGATCATTCCGACACTCGTTCCTGCTTTTTTGGCCAAATAACGTATTGACATTGATTTGTCCTTCATGATTAGAGATACCACTTTCTGCTCCAGTTTCGGGTTGGAAGAACCTGGTTTTCTGCTTCTTCCTGGTAGCTCATCCAAAGAATAGTGTTCCCCAAACTTATTAATGATGGTTTTAACACTCGCATGATGAATTCCAAACCACTTCGCCAATTTTCGCATAGTAATACCCTTCTCACTTAGCCATGTGTCCAGAACTTTAATTTTCACTTCCTTTTCAATACGCGACATTTTAAAAACGCAGCATTTGCACCGCACAAATAAGTAAACAAAAGAAAGCTGACAGTCAAACGCACAGCATGCTGTGTTCAGTGCATAAAAAACCATCACAAATACATGCGTACAACGCAAATGTATGTGGATAGCTTATATCCGATACACTCCTTCGATGGGTGAGAATTTTGAATAGTTTTTTTTTTCTTTCGTACATATAGGTACTTGGTTGTGAACGAACAAGTGAGTGAGTTGGATGAATTGCTTCATTTCTGTACGCTTCTTTACAAGGCGAGTGGGAATTTCTATCAGTGAAGACATGAGAAGCTTGCATGAATTTTTATTTTCAATGTATTTCATGTTTGGTATATCTTTAACGTTTGTCCTATTTCAGATCAGTTCAAATCTTTCTCCCTTTACCTTAATTGCAAGCCGCATGTGTTGTTCGAAAGCGTCACAGTTGGTACGCACGATGCATTGAGGCATGTCAGTCAATATTTTCACCAAACGTTTCTTAAAAGTTACCACGGTTAGTCCTTTGGTATTCCCCGGTTTGCCAGGATGTAGCCCCATGCATAAAAGTCGAGAGGATTCAAATTAGGTTAATAATTGATCGACACCGAAGAGAACACGTGACCAAGACCCAGAGCGACCCGCACAACCAACAAAAATATTTCGTGGTAGCAGTCTGTCAGTTAGTGGAACATCGCAGAGCGTAGCAGAAAGGACGAATTTCCTCCCAAAATTACATTAGTGTCCATTTACATTTCTCCTGGAAAAGGTAGTGTATTAAAACTAAAAAAACTTCTTGAGCAGTTAATGGATCAATTCTCATCCCCCGTTGTCTTGCTAGGCGATTTCAACGGCCACTCCACTACTTGGGGAGGACAGCGTGATGATTGCCGAGGTAAAATGCTAGAATAATTAATTGAAGAACCAAACCTCATTCTATTGAATGATGGCAGTCACACAAGATTAAACCCCGCAAATGGCAACACAACTACATTAGACCTTTCCCTTGTTTCGTGAAACCTGCCAAACAAATTATCATGGAAGGTTCACAATGACTGTTGCGGAAGTGCTCATCTTCCAACTATTCTTTCTCTTGATAAGCCTTGTGTAGTTACTGCTGTTCGACCCAGATGGAAATATGAACTGGCTGATTGGTCCAATTATCAACAATACAACCTCGCGTCACGTTCAGTTGCATTGTGTTTACACTCCTACATTTCGATATAATTCCGTGTGTTTTTCGAAGTTATAGCTATCAAACTTTCGTCGGTCACTTTTTTAAAGTACTGCAGTTTCTGAATTCGGTGCTAGTTTCAGCTCGCGAGAGTTATTAACGTGGAAGACATTATCTCTCGTTATACTGAAAATCCTCCCTCTTCTCCCGAGTCATTATCAACCTCTTTCTTCGAAATAGCTCAAAATCATATCCCTAGAACTAGTGGAAAACCTGGTAAGAAATCAGTGCCTTGGTGCAACTCTGAAGTTAAGGAAGCTATTAAGTTACGTCGCAAAACATTACGAGCTCTTCAGAAAATTCCAAAAGCAGGTCGGCAAAAATCAATTAAATTCAATGAATTTAGAAAGGCCAGAAACGTTGCCAGAATCGCAATAGCTAAAGCAAAAAACGATAGTTGGGATCAATTCATCGATGCAATAAACCCGGAAACTACTTCAAAGGAATTATGAGATAAAGTTAACCATTTAAGTGGTAGCCGTGGCAAGACCCCCATTTAACTCCTCATCAATAAACAAATCTCTGACGACCCCTCCTCTATATCTGAACATTTAGCCGATCATTTCTCCTTTGCTTCTTCTTCATCCAACTACAATAAGAAGTTTTTATCTCAGAGAATAGAAAAATAATCCTCTCCTCCTTGCTTTTTTACCGATCTTGATCTTGTATACAATAAAGATTTTAGTCATGCGGAACTTGAATGGGCGCTTCGTAAAATAAATGGTTCTTCGTCTGGTCCAGATGATGTCGGTTACCCTCTTCTGAAGAACCTTCCTTTCGTCGGTAGATCTTGTTTGTTATCACTGTACACTGCCGTGTGGGATAGGGGCGAGATCCCTCCTGACTGGAAGGTTGGTCTTTTGGTTCCTATTCCCAAACCCGGTAAAGATCGCTCTAACGCGGACAGCTATCGACAAATTACTATGGTAAATTGCATAGGGAAGGTTCTGGAGAAGATGGTTAACAGACGACTTTTGACTGAGCTAGAGTCACAAGGTTTGTTTGATAACAGACAATACGCTTTTCGCCCTGATAAAAGTTCCGATGACTACTTGACTGAATTGGGAGACCTTATCGATAATTACCTTGAACGTGGAATGCATGGTGATTGTGTGTCATTGGACTTGTCTAAAGCTTTTGATCGTGCATGGCGATTTCCTATTCTTGAGTCCCTTGAAGAATGGGGTATCAAAGGTCGAATGGGTTTTTATGTCCAGAATTTCCTGGAAGATTCAGGGTAATTATCGGTAACACCCAGTCAGAAGTTAGAATACAAGAAAACGGAATACCGCAAGGTTCAGTCATAGCTCCGACTCTTTTCCTCATATGCATGTAATCTCTTTTTGATACTATCTCCCATAATGTCCATATTCTTGTCTTTGCCGATGATATTTCTTTGATCACCTTCCACCATTTTAAATCATTAGCCAATCATTAGTAAAAGAATGCAATCTGCAGTCAATTTTTTTGCTCTATGGGTAGATGAAAGAGATTTTGTTATTTCTCCTGAAAAATCCCAGCCTCTCCATATTAGTCCAAATAGAAAAGGTGTTCGTAAACTTCCAGATATAAGGATTAAACAAGTCACTATTCCTGCAAAACCAAATCTTTAAATTCTTGGTGTTTATATTGATCGAAGACTCAACTTCAAAGATAATGCGGATGCTGTTCGGAAGGCTACGGGTCATAAAATTCGTCTAATCAAAGTGCTAGGAGAATTCCTTGTGGTCATAGATCAACAATCCTCAGGATTGTCAATGCCTGGTTACTACCCAAGATCTTCTACGGAATTAGTATTTTTAGTAGAGGAGGTGATGCCGTTATAAAAAAGCTACGTCCGTTGTATAACCAGGCCTTCCGTTAAGCCTCGGGTGTCTTTGTTACGAGTCCCGTTGCGGCATCATGGCTGAGTGTGGTCAGCTGTCTTTTGAATATCAGTTTTTGGTCTGCCTTACTACGAAGGCCATTCGTTGGATGAGTCTTACTGGTCGCAAAGATGTTCCTTTAATTATCAGAACAAATAATCTCTTAGAATAAATAGCCAAAATTAAACTTCCATCTATTGCAATATCTCAGAGAACCAAAAATCGCCCTTGGAATCAAGTTTCCCCCTCAATAGACCTAACCCTTCTTAATACAGTTAAAGCCGGTATCTCCCCTTCAATAATTCAACAGTATTTCTATCAGCTAGTTTCCGACAAATACAATAACTATCATCACATTTATACCGATGGTTCGTTAGCTGACGAAAAAGTTGGTTATGGCATTTCTGCTGCATTCCTTAATTCTAATAAAAGTTCATCTCTTCCTGAGATCTGTTCAATCTTTAGTGCTGAGGCCTTTGCATTAATGAAAGGTTCAAACTTATGTTCAGACTACAATAAACGTACCGTGACCTTCAATGATTCCGCCAGTTGCCTTCGTGCCATGAATTCTTATTCAACTCGTCACCCCTGGTTAATTGATGCCGAACTTACAGCTATTGCGAACAGAGTCGCCTTCTGCTGGGTTCCCGGACATTCCGGAATAAATGGCAATGAAGAAGCTGATAGATTGGCAGGAATAGGTCGAGAGCTTCAAACAATAGAACTGCCCGTTCCTTCTACTGATGTCATCAGATGGTCAAAAAGCAAGATCAGAAATGCCTGGGATTGGGAATGGTACAATAATAGATCCTGTGATCTAAGAAAGATTAAAAATTCCATTCACCGTTGGCCTGATGCTTCCAATTCAAAAGATCGTCGTATCTTGTCTAGACATAGAATAGGTTATACCCGTTTCACCCACAGTTACTTGTTAAATAAAGAACAACCCCCAAATTGCATTGCCTGTGGAGTCACTCTATCCGTTCCCATATTTTATTAGATTGTAGAGCTTTTGATAGCTAATTTTTGATATACCTCACAAAAATCTCACTCGAAATTGGTGATGCGGACATTCAAAACCTTGCTAAGGAATGTTTGCAAACGGATAACGTAGTGACGTTCGTACCGTTCAAGGTAGGTGTCAGTCAGGACCTTAAGTCTAAGGCAATGGAGTCCTCCACCTGGCCTCAAGGTATTGAATTTCGTGAATTCATGGACGCGCGACATTTTTGGAAACCCACGCTGAACGCCGATCCGGGAGCATTACCGTCGAATTACCCACACCACCACCCTCCACAAATACTCGTGCCCATTTAACCGTGTTCCAATATTTCTCAGAAGTTTCTACCTGAACTTCGAGAAAGCCTCATTCGGAAATTCAAGGAAGCAATCTGGCACTTCTGAATAGATCTAATTGTACTGTTGGATATTTCTGGGAGGTCATCTCCTGAATTCCTGATTTTTTTGGGAAATTTCTTCAAGAACTTATAGGTGGTGCCCCAAATCTCTGGTAAGATTCTTCCTGAAATTTGGGATAGTTTTATCCTCAGCTTTTTTTCTAACCTTTTGAAAGTTCTATCCTGTACTCCGAAGAAACTATTACCGAAACATTGGCAAAGTCTTACTTACGTTACCCATCAGACCAAGGCCGGTGTGGCCACTGCTGTACACAGAAGATGTCTCCGTTGTAATCGGTCCATGGTTGTACCTCGCCAGCCTCGCAGTCTGCGGAGAGTCCGCAGGTCACCTTCAACTTGATCGATCCAACTTGCTCGTTGCGTGCTTCTTCTTTTTGTACCCGTCGGTTCATTTTTGAGAACCATTTTAACAGGGCTGTCGTCAGACAATCTTACGACATGCCCAGCCCATCGTAGTCGACCGATTTAAGCAAAGTGTACGATAGGAGGTTTTCACAGCAACAGATGTAATTCATGAGTCATTCGCCTCTTCCACATTCCGTCTTCCATCTGCAGTCCACCGTAGATCGTACGCAGCACCTTCCGTTCAATCCATGGTGGACATTGCGAAAGCCCTTTTCAGAGATTTCTAGGAAAATTCCATTACATTTGTTGTAAGTTTCTTCCTAAACTTCTGAGTGGGCTTATTCTGAACTCTTGGAAAGTTTTCTCCTGAGCTGTGGGGGAGTTGTTCCTGAATTTCTGAGAATTTCTTGCTCAAACTACTTCTTCCCCCTTTGTTTCTGGAAAATTTATTGCTGTTCTTTGGAGAGTTTTTTTTTCCTGAAGTTTGAGAAATCCTTATTCTAAAATTTGAAATATTCTCTATCACTCCGGAAGGATTATTAAATTCAGAGAATTTTGATGAAGTTTGTTCCTGAATTTATGAGATATTAAAGATAGTGCCCTGCGGCTCCTTGAATTTCAGAAGGGATAATATTATCAACAGTTAATTTTTTTTGCCAAAGTCATGTGAGAAGGCTGTTCATTCGACTAAATTCTTTAATTCTGAGATTCGGTAGTGAACGAACTTTTGCTGTAGAAAAACTCAGTTGCTGCTGAGTGCGAGCGCTTGCAAATAGAAGAGCAGAAGAAGAATTTGTGTGTCTTTCAGAAGTGTGACTACAATTTTTGATCAAATGGAAAGACAGAATGAAACGTCGTTTCTTGTCCTACTGAGAGTGTGGGTTTGTGTTTTTTGTCCAATGTGTGCTTATAAGCTAGTTAATATGGAAAGCTCGTAAGTAGGACCTAGCGTTACTTATTGCATGGAACAGCTTCGGGAATTGATGACAGCCTGGAATTTTATCCTGATTGAGTGAGATTGTTGGGTGAGATCTTATACATCTACATACATTATCACTTAAAAATAACCTACATTATTTATAATTTAATCTTATTATGAATTTTCTATATGATCACTTTTACTAAATACGACCAGGGTATCGGCCACTGGCTATTGCCACGGGTATTGTGGGTTTCCCAGGTACCCGGTTCAAGCTTTAGTTGGCGACGGTGGCTCTTCTTGACCTTCTATTCCTGAGTTGTAAGTGTGAATAAGGGCGTCAATGTAATTTTGCTGTACCTGTTGTGGACTCCCAGTACCTCATATTTCCCCAAAAGCCTTGAGGATAGCTTGTCTTGCCTCAAAAGTTCTCCTTTTTATTGTATTGGCGTCCACAACAAAAAGGGCACCATTGCAGAGCACATGATTGATCAAATTATTCGCAGTTCTACTCGCCCAACGGGAGAGGGATATAGGATGACACACACAAACACACACACACATGCACACACACACATGCACACACACACACACACACACACACACACACACACACACACACACACACACACACACACACACACACACACACACACACACACACACACACACACACACACACACACACAGTGCATGGAGAGCGATCATGGCCTTTCAAAGACACAATTCAGATTTCGAAAAGGGGTCTCGACAGTGCACTATGGTCCAGATCACGAATTTACGAGGAAACATGCTCCTAGCGCCTAAACTTGAAACTCTTACAGCAAAGTAATGTTCTACAACATGGTTTGTATCATCAAGACCCATTTTTGATGCCGATTGAAATTAGGTGGTCCCCATTTTCACGGAAATACAAAATCTAACTTTTTATTTGCAGAAATAGACGTTTACATTCTTGGCAAAATTGTAGCGCAAAGAATTTCATGGAATTGTTATGAAAAAAAAATTTTTGTACCTTAAAAATTGACCGATTTGATCAATTTTTTCTCATCAACTTAGGGTGTACCATAAAATTGATTTTTTGCCCTTACTTTTAATTTCAATTCTCACCGTAAAGTTGCAGTTTGGACTAGTTTTAGAACTTTTTAAGACGCGTACTTTGGTATACAAATTTTGCCGCTAGCTTCAATAAATCAATAGTTATCGAAGTTTTCTCTGTAAATAATACGCTCTTTTAAATGTTGATTTTCATGATTGGGGCAAATACAAAAAAAAATCAAAGACGTCATCTCAAAGGACAATTTATACTGTTTAATATATGTGGAAAACCAGAGATACGTTATTTTTTGTATCTTGAGAAAATTTACATTTTAATCTGAGGATGGTTTAAGAAGAAAAACTTCTATAACTATTGATTGGTCAAAAGCTAACGGCAAATTAAATACATCAAAATACGCGCCTTAAAAAGTTCGACCGATTTAGAGCAACTTTTCCCTCGCCAACTTAGGGGTGAGCCATAAAAAAGTTTTTCTGTCCTAACTTTTTTATTTCAATTTTCATCGTTAAGTTGTGTTGGGACGAGTTGTAGAACTTTTTAAGACGCGTATTTTGATGTATTCAATTTGCCGTTAGCTTTAACCAATCAATATTAATAGAAGTTTTTCTTCTTTAACCATCCCAGATTAAAATGTAATTTTCTCAAGATACAGAAATATTGTATCTCTAGTTTTCACATATATTAAACAATATAAATTGTCCTTTGAAATGACGTCTTTGATTTTTTTTTGTATTTGCCCCAATCATGAAAATCAACATTTAAAAAGGGCGTATTTTTTTAAGAAAAACTTCGATAACTATTGATTTATTGAAGCTAGCGGCAAAATTTGTATACCAAAGTACGCGTCTTAAAAAAGTTCTAAAACTCGTCCAAACACAACTTTACGGTGGGAATTGAAATAAAAAGTAAGAGCAAAAAATCAATTTTTATGGTACACCCTTGTTGATGAGAAAAAATTGCTCTAAATCGGTCAATTTGGTTAAGGTACAAAAATTTTTTTTAATAACAATTCCATGAAATTTTTTGCGCTACAATTTTGCCAAAGAATGTAAACGTTTATTTCTGCAAATAAAAAAGTTAGTTTTTGTATTTCCGTAAAAATGGGGACCACCTTAATTTTAATCAACATCAAAAAATGGGCCTTGATGATCTAAACCATATTGTAGAACATTACTTTGCTGTAAAGTTTCAAGTTTAGGCGCTGGGAGCATGTTTCCTCGTAAATTCGTAATCTGGACCATAGTGCAGTGGAAGCATTCCGGATAGTCGTGCAAAGAGCAGAGAAGGCATCAAAGCAAAAACGGAGAGGCAACCGGTTCTGCGCCGTAGTGACGATCGACGTCAAAAACGCTTTTAACAGCGCTAGCTGGGAGGCTATCGCCGCAGCACTGCACAAAATGCGTTTACCTGGCTACCTGTGCGCAATACTAGAGAGTTATTTACAAAACAGAGTCCTGGTATACGAAACAGAGTTGGGGGAAATCTATCAGGATCACGGCGGGGGTGTCACAGGGCTCGATTCTCGGCCCAATGCTGTAGAACGCGATGTACGATGGAGTATTAACGCTGAAGTTGCCTAATGGAGTTGAGATCGTCGGTTTTGCAGATGATGTCGTCCTTACGATAACGGGCGAGACTCTAGAAGAGGTAGAGATGCTGACGGCGGAGGTGATGGACATCATTGGAACGTGGATGACTGGAGTTAATTGCAGCTGGCTCACCATAAGACGGAGGAAGTTCTAGTCAGCAACCACAAAGCAGTTCAGCGGGTTGACATCAACGTCGGGGGACACGTAATTCCGTCAAAGCGTGCATTAAAGTACCTGGGGGTGATGGTTGATGACCGCTTGAGTTTCAACGCGCACGTCGAATACGCATGTGAAAAGGCGGCGAATGCGGTAGCGAGGATCATGCCGAACGTCGGTGGACCAAGAAGCAGCAAAACACGACTTCTGACGAGTGTGTCAACTTCAATTCTGGGGTATGGAGCCCCAGCATGGGTCGCGGCGTTGAAAACTGAGCGTAATATTGGAAAGCTGAACAGGGTGTTCCGACTCATGGCCCAGCCGAGTCGCGAGCGAATACAGAACAGTTTCGTCGGAAGCAGTATGCGTTATCGCTGGCATGATGCCCATTTGTATCACCCTAGTCGAATACGTCAAATGTTATCAGCGGAGGGATATCAGAAATGAAAGGAGAATCGTCAGAACGGACTCGTTGGCTAAGTGGCAGCAAGAGTGGGACAATGCGGTGAAAGGAAGGTGGACCCACCGGCTCATCTCAAATGTGTCAGTTTGGGTAAATAGGAAGCATGCAGAGGTGAACTTCTATCTGACGCAGTTCCTCTCCGGACACGGCTTCCGGAAGTATCTGCAGCGGTTTGGTCACGCTTCTTCACCTTTTTGCCCAGAATGCGTGAACCTGGAGGAGACACCAGAGCACACCGTCTTCGAATGCCCTAGGTTCGAAGAAGTGCGCAGGAATATGTGCGGCGTAACAGTCGACAAAGTTGTCGAAAAGATGTGCCTCGACGAAGACACATGGCACGTTGTTGATAGGGGAGTATCAAAGATACTGTCCGAGCTGCAGAGAAAATGGCGAAATGATTAACGATCCAGCGTCACTGGTCAGAGCCACTGTAAGACTGATCGGCTCTGGAGGAATTCTTGCGTCGGGGACCTCCCTGTCGGAGTAGACTAGATCCACCGCTGGGGATTAGTTGAGTAGAACGCGTCGTGCACGGGGGGGGGGGGGGGTCGTCGGGGCGCCAGCGAACCGGACGCTAGGCTCCACCGGAATCGCTGGTCTGACTTCGGCACTTTACCGGTCGGTTGGAGTAAGCAGCAACAGCAAAAGAATCGGTTTCGGGGGATTTGCCACCGCCAGGGAACTCTTCGTCGGCGTAGGGTAAATCCACCGTCGCGGACTACTCGAGTCGTCTGTGTCATGAGGTAGGAGCTAAATGGCTCAGAAAATGGGAGCTAAATGGCTCACCGTTGTTCGGTTACGGGAGAACTTCCACTGCCGGGGAATCCTCCGTCGGAGTAGGGTACACCCACCGTCGGGGGCTACTCGAGTCGATTGCGTCGAGGTGTGGGAGCTAAATGGCTCAGGAAGTGGGAGCTAAATGGCTTGACCAAAGTAGGGGGGAGCTAAATGGCTTGAGAAAGGAGCAAATTGAGAGCAGAGCAGAGGTTCGGCAACGCCAATGCATAAACAAATAATAATTAAGAAGCGAGAGTCCCACGATGGTGACCGTGAAGGAGAGCACGTTATGACGGTCGGCTACTCCACATCGGTACACGTCTCGATGGGAACATGAAATAAGAGAAGTGCACGAGCACAGCCGCCCCCCGAAGTAGTCGCTTCACCGTAGTCCCGGGGGAGAAGCCAAACGTAAAATAAGGATTGTTTTTAGTGGTTAGGCACGAAAGCGAGTCCCATCATTTCTCTTGTGAGTCCCACACCGTGCCAAACACACTACAGGCCAGGCTTTTGAAGCTTTTTAAACCTTTAAAAAATAACACACACACACAAGTTGTAGTAAGTAAGAAACTCTGGTAAGTTTCTTCTTGAACTTTGGTGGAGTTTTTTCCTAAACTCCTAAGAAATCCTCGCCTTTAAACTTCTTTCTGAAGCTCCGAGAAGTCCTCTCCAGACTTTCGAGGAAGTTTTTTCCAGAACTTCTATAAGGTATGATCTTGAACTTCGGAGATGTTTGGTGATTGTTTTGGGATATTTCTACTTGAACTACTAAGGAATTTTCACTATACTTCTGAGAAGTTTCTGCCTAAAGGGCGAACACGAAATTATTGCGACACATTCAACAGGGCATAACTTTTTTACCATTGGGTAAAAATCAACCAAATTTTGCACTCTTTCTCATTGATGTGTATTGTTTACATGCTGTCAAACTCGAAGTCGTGTTTTTCGATTCAACGAAAATGGAGGTGAACCAACGCGAGTCGAGAGAACAAATTCTTTCCAAACACCTGGAATTTCCTTACCTTTCGCACCGGCAGTTGGGAAAAATGTTGAACATTCACCATTCAACCGTCTCCAGAGTGTTGAAGCGGTTCCAGGAGCGGTTGACGTTGGACCACGGCAAAGGAGCTGGAAGAAAACCGGGACCGGAGAACAAAAAGACGGAAGGAAAGGTGAAGCGGATGATTAAAGCAAACCCCAACGTCTCAAGCCGTGATTTGGCTAAAAAGGTCGGCATGTCGCAGAGCTACGTCCAGAATGCAAAGAAGAGAGCTGGACTACATACATACAAGGTACAGAACTTCCCAAGCCGCGATGAGCGGCAACAATCGACGGCTAAAACTCGGGCACGGAAGCTCTACGAGAAGATGCTGACAAAATATGGCTGCTGTGTGATGGACGACGAAACGTATATAAAAGCCGATTATAAGCGAATTCCGGGGTTGGAGTTTTTCACCGGCAAGAGCAAGTTCTATGTGGACGACAAATTTAAGAAGAAGAAAATGTCGAAGTTCGCCTCCAAATATCTCATTTGGCAGGCCATCTGCTCTTGCGGACTGAGGAGTGAGCCTTTCGTGACAAAGGGCACAGTAAATGGCGAGATCTACAAATCTGAGTGCCTCGAGAAGCGCCTTTTGCCGTTCTTGCAGCAGCACGACGAAGCTCCGCTATTTTGGCCAGATTTGGCATCATGCCACTGTTCTCAAAGTGTCCTGGAGTGGTATGAGGCCAATTCTGTCCATTTTGTTCCAAAGGACATGAATCCGCCAAACTGTCCGGAGCTGCGCCCGGTGGAGCAGTACTGGGCAATGATGAAGCGGGAACTTCGGAAGAGCAAGAAGACAGTCAAAGACGAGAAGGACATGTTAAGAAAATGGAAAAAAACTGAGAAACTGGTACCGGATGACACTGTAAAGACTTTGATGGAGGGCATCAAGCGAAAATGCGTTCAATTTTACACTCAAGGCTCCATCGATTAACTTTTCTTTTAATTTTTGAAGTAAATATATGTATTAAACTACCCTAAAATTTTGGTTTGATTCTAAACATTATAAGAAAATTGGCATGACATTTTCGGTGTCGCAATAATTTCGTGTTCGCCCTTTACCAAGAGTTGCCAATAGGTTTTATATTTTAGTCAAGTTAATGAGAACCTAAACAGGTTCTTTGCAACGTTTTTGAAACCCTGTCTTCTAAAACTCGTTTTACTACTCTCAAAGGTTTTATTTCGACTTCATGAACTCGTGAAATGCTGTTTTGAAATGCCAGTTTAGGACTCATTCAGATCGTCTTTTTTTGGTCAGATGCAAAGGCATTTTGAAACCATTTTGCCTCCAGTAAATGCATTAAACGGCGTTGAAACGTTGCGGGAAGTCACCAAATGGCCAATTAGTTTTATAGTTTCCATAGCGAGGCTAAATTGGCTTTTGACGGAAGAGGATCATTTTCTCCAACAACTTCCAAGATAACATCGCGATGGGTCGGTAGGAGTTGTGGTCGGACGCGGGCTTACCAGGTTTTTGAATGGCAATAACTCTCACCCGCCTCCAATCATCCGGTACAATGTTGAGTTCCAGAAACTGATTAAACAAGTTCAACATGCGCCTCTTCGCGACTTCTGGGAGGTTCTTAAGCAAGTTGAACTTGATCCTGTCAGCCCCTGGAGCCGTATTGTCACACGAAAGGAGTGCGAGAGAGAACTCTACCATTGAAAAAGGTTGGCTGATCTCATTTATCGAACTTTCGGTTTGGCGAGGAATGATTCGTGCCGGCACAGAATCTGGACAAACTTTTATCGCGAACTTGAGGATCCATTGGTCCGAGTACTCCTCACTCTCGTTGTTCGTAGCTCGGTTACACAACCTTCGCGCCGTGTTCCAAAGAGTACTAATCGACGTCTCGCGCGATAGCCCGTCCACAAATCTTCGCCAGTATCCGCGTTTCTTGGCCTTTATAGGCTCTTAAGTTCGCGTTCGAGAGCCATGTATACTTCAAAGTGCTCAGGTGTTCCTCTTCTACGGAAAAATTTAAACGTGTTGGACTTTTTACGGTAAACCTCGGTGCATTGCTGATCAAGGAAGATCAGTCAGATTGTCATCGTACAGTTCTCCCCAGCCTGTACCGTGAGAGTTAAAATCTCCCATGACCAACCGCGGAGCAGGAAGAACCGAACAAATATCTGAAAGTTGTTTTCGGTTAATTGAGGCTCTGGGAGGAATATAAACGGAAGCAATGCAGAGGCTTTTATTTTTAATAACAGCCTGACATGCGACAGCGTCAACACCTGGAATAAGAGGAAAATTCACTCTATAGAAGGAGTAGCACTTTTTGATCCCCAAAAGTACTCCTGTTCCACATGAATCCTCACGATCAAGACGAATAATGTTGAAATCATGAAACGGAAGATCGATTTCGGAAGAGAGCCATGTTCCACAAAGAGTCTGCACAGGCGCCATCCTCGTGTTTCTCCCCGCAGTTGGAGCAGCGTGCCCTATTGCTGCAATTGGAGGTCGTATGTCCCATCTGCTTACACTTTTCACAGATCATGACCCGAGTTACAAACATCCGCACAAGTAGTCGAAGTTTTCCCAACTCGACATATTGAGGGAGGGCTGAGTCAGAGAAGGTTATGCGAAACGAGTCTGACGGTGTAAACTTTTTTTCGCCCTTATTGGTCGACACTGTGCCAAGTTGGTGTACATCAAGTATCTTAACTGGGGGAAGCAGAGGATTCTTAAATCGACCAACCCCCCGCTTCAGCAGGATCTCAGGGGTCAGACTCGTTTCGGAGACCACACCTTCAATTTCAATACCCCGAGGTGGGATATACACTCTATATTGTAGAGTAAAGAGCTGGGAGATAGCAATCTCATTAGCACGGCCGAGAATCGCTTCGTCAGATCATCAGAAATCTGACAAACATTCAGAGGTTTCGATTTGGGCTGAAAATAAACAACCCATCGACCAGTTGAACTGTCTGGAAAAGCACGTGATCTGGTAACTCTATGAGCTACCTCATCATTTCGTGCCATAGATGATTCATCTTGCGATAAATCATCCATGGCTCGCTTGTGGGAGCTTATCACGCTCAACCACTAAAGTTATTATCTACAATCAATCACAGATAAACAAACTAAACCTAAAAAAAAACTAAAACTAAGTACACTCTCACACACACTATCAATCACTCTCCACACTCACACACACACACTACGGTGAAAATGAATTCAGAAGGGCGAGAAACAAAAACGTATCTTATATGTATCACGGATCTACTACAGCTGGGCGACGAATGTGTGCTGCTGCTGCCGAGCGACGATGAGTGACCGCGTGGAGCTGAACGATGATGATGATGTTGCTGGTCGGTGGTAGTTGGTGGATGGAAGAATGCACGCTACACACGATGGGCTAGATGCGGAACAATATGGCTTCTCGATCGTGGCAATATTGCTAATTGCAATTAATGACGCTGTTGCACCACTTATCACACAATGTTCTCTTCATCAGATAAACAAGACTGATTTCACTCGCGACGATTTCACCGACGATCGAGAAAAAAGCAGTACTGAAGACTGTAAACAACTCGTAAAAAGCTTCCAAAGCAACGGAAAGCGGACCGAACGAACTGCACCGTTCGCTTGTTCACTGGGCAATGAAACAAAATAGAAGTATGATCTTGAATTTTGGAGATGTTTGGTGATTGTTTTAGGAAATTTCTACTTGAACTACCAATAAGTTTTCCCTATACTTCTGAGAAGTTTCATCCTGACCTCCGGAGAAGGTTTGTTTTCGAGGAAGTCTCTTTCTGAACTTCTACGACATATCTTCCTGAAGCTCTGGGAAGTCTCCTCCTAAACTTTTTTGGATATGCCCTTAATTCTGGGTTGTTTATTTCATTACTTCTAGGAACTTAGGACTAATTTCATAGATCAATTAACTTTCATATTTTCATATCCCAAGTACAAATGTTCTGAAATGACGCGCTTAGACGTCTTTAAGAAACAAAATTCAGAGTTCAAAGGTTAATCTCAGTATCTCATCAATTTTGCTGTAGTTCTGAGACACCGTGTGGTATCCGATTGGGCTTTAAAGCGAATGTTAGGATCACAAAAATAATAGTATTCAAAATAAAAAATAAAATTTACTTTCTTTTATTCCGACCCAAGGAGCATTCGTGGTCCAAATGAATGGACTTGATCAATTTCCTACCACTTCTAGTGGACAACAGTTTTGCTAGCTCCACGCCACAAAAGCCTCTCACGATGTCCACATTTATTGCAATCAACTCGATGAGCCATTCGAGCTAAATTGGTTTTGTTTTTTGTAGGTTTTGTTTTTAATAGGTTAAGACATTTTTTTACTAACCTTACCAATCAGACTAAGGCCGGCGTGGCCTCTGCTGTACACAGAAGTTGTCTCCATTCTATTCGGTCCATTGCTGTTACTCGCCAGCCCCGCTGTCTGCGGAGGGTCCGGAGGTCACCTTCTAGTTGATCGATCCACCTTGCTCGTTGCGCGTCTCTTCTTCTTGTTCCTGTAGGTTCGTTATCGAGAACCATTTTCACAGGGCTGTCGTCCGACATTCTTACGACATGCCCAGCCCATCGTAGTCGACCGATTTTTGCGATGTGTACGATGAGAGGTTCTCCCAGCAACTGATACAATTCGTGGTTCATTCGCCTCCTCCACATTTCGTCTTCCATCTGCACTCCATCGTAGATGGTACGCAGCACCTTCCGTTCAAAGACTCCAAGGGCGCGTTGGTGCTCCACTAGCAATGTCCATGTTTCGTGGCCGTAGAGAACTACCGGTCTAATTAATGTCTTGTAGATGGTCAACTTTGTGGTTCGGCGAACTTTGTTCGATCTTAGCGTCCTTCGGAGTCCAAAGTAGGCAAGACATTTTTTTGCTAGTAGTAATTGTTTTTCTGTCAATTTATGTTCACAAAATTAAAGATTTAGTGTATTTCTTGCCTTGTTCAGGCAATTACCACTAACCGATGAAAAACGCGTATCAAAACAAACTTACTCTACAAAATGTGACAAATCAGTCACTAGTTTCCGAGCTGTTGATTGAGTTGACCAACTAGACAAAATTTTATCGATCTCGAAATCTGTCGATCAAAGTGACGGTAGATTCTATTTCTATAATTGGCCCTTATAGTGAATTAGTGAACAAGAAATAATATTTTTCTTAATGTTTCATCATAGTGTTTCCCTATTTCCTTTGCAGTTTTCCTCCAATGTCAAAATATGTGTGGAATGTTTTCCAGATTATTGTATTGGTACTGTTGAATTTTCTTACAATTAGTTCTTGATTTATTAACATTTGAAATCAGTGGAGTTTGAGAAAATTTTAAAATTTCCGTTGGAACTTTCATAAACTCTCTTCGTGAAAATAGTTTCATAAAAACCAGAGACTTCGTGACCCAATTGATGCGATAGGACATAAAAATCGTCTAAGATTTAATACAGGTACAAGTACCAAAATCAGTTCACAGGCCTTATTTGAACGGATTATTGTAGAAAGCTAAAGACTGTATTCGATGAAATTTGGACACACGCAATTGTTCGTAACTTTTTAGCGTGTGGGTAAAAATTATTAAAATTTTAACTGAATGTATTTCATTGTGTTGTGTCAATTGTGCAATGAGTTTCGTGAAAATCGGTCGAGTGATTTCAGTGATGGCTTCGAATGTAGAAATAGTGCGCCAACAAATTTTGGGCACTCACTTCGAAAACCCAAACGCTTCACATCGATGTATCGGGAAACAGCTCGGAATCGCACATTCAACCGTATCTCATGTGATCAAAACGTTTAAGGACCGTAAGACAACCAAGCGGAAAAATGGTAGTGGCAAAAAACGTGGCACATCAAATCCGGAGAAGGCCAGGATGGTATTGAACGAATTTAAGCGTTATCCCAACATTTCGATCAGGGATCAGTGAAAAAGGCGAAAGTTTCAGTTTGTTTTGTGCAGAAAACAATGGAACGTTCTGGATTACATGTGTACAAGGTCCAGAAGGCACCGAACCAAAGCGATAAACAGAACTCGGTGGCCAAAACTCGTGCAAGAAAACTGTACAGGGAGTGGCTCACAAAACCTTTCTGCATTGTGATGGACGATGAGACCTACATTAAAGCCGACACCAAACAAATGCCAGGACAGGAACACTACGTCGTTACCTCTAAGTTGGCCGTTCCGGAGAGTGTACGGAAGAAGAAACTGTCGAAATTCGCCAAAAAATTCCTTGTCTGGCAAGCGATGTGGCAAAATGAGTCAGCCCTTCATCACTTCTGGGACCGTCAACGGACAAATCTACAAGGACGATTGCCTCCAAAAACGACTTCTGCCCTTCTTGAGATCTCACGATGGCCCGACACTGTTTTGGCCGGATTTGGCATCTTGCCACTATACCCGGCCCGTCTTAGACTGGTACAAAGATAATAATGTAGTTTTTGTACCAAAAGACGTCAACCCTCCAAACACTCCGGAACTTCGCCCAATTGACAAATTTTGGGCAACCATGAAGGCAAAGCTCGTTAAAACTCCAAAACTGATATAAAATGAACTTGAACTAAAGAAAGTGTGGTTAAAAGTAAGTATGTGATGAAAGGGGTCAAGGCAAAGGTGCGGGCATTTGGGTTGGGAGAAGAGGTTCAATAAACCAATGATGTCAAAACTTAACCATTTAGTAGTACTTGATTCCAGAAAGTTTGAAAAGAATCGGGCTCAAGGAAAATTTTTGGTGACCTATTTTGTGTGTCCAAATTTCATCGAATACAGTTTTTAGTCAAACCCTAATAATATCAGTTTTTCAAACCTTAAATTCAAAAGACATACATTTTCACCCATGTAATGGCAAAACATGGAAATGAATATTATGTTTGAATTTTGCTAGTATGATGTTAACCACTCGTTATGCCATAACGTTAAACCATTCCTGTTTTATACATACAGATGCATCGTATTATGAAAATGAAGACAAATTCCAGACGCAATGTAGAAACTCATTCCAGCTCATCCATGCTTTAAAGGAATGTTTAAGTTCTCCCCTGTGGAAAATACTTATCATATTAATTGCATGATTTTTTCAGTAACACCGCACGATTTCCTGCTCAATTCCCATCCCCTGGTTCCGCAGAGCTCAATTCGCCTAAAGGATACATAACAACCGTCCCATGTTCTCATTGATGCCACCCCGCCCACCACCCACGCATCATGTTGAGCGAACGCAAGGCGAAAATTAATCACATCATTATGATGCATATTCTTGTTGCTTCTTCCATTTTCCTTTCCATCAGCGCTAAAATAGGAAGGTACGCACTGCCGCACCCACAATTCGTGGGTTTGAGGGGTGTTGCGTCGGTGCTTAAGACGTGAATCGTTTCCTACCGTTCGCTCACCGGTTCCATCTCGAGCACTAATGATGCCATTCAATCATACAACACAAATCTTCCTCCTCTCGTGGCAGCATTATCATTTTCCTTGTCATAACTCAGTTCCTGCCTTTTAGGCTTTTAGCGAGGGTCGATTTCCATCCGTTTCCATCCGCGCTGTTGTATTGCGGCGGAAGGTGGCCTAGGGGTGGAACGTTTTCACTTTGCTTATCGGACAAAGCAATTTCTTAAGCCAGTTTAAAAGCATCCCTATAAGCCTAAACGTGCCAGTTTCAAGATAATTGAGGAAACCAGACAGAGGAGTTCTTTCAGGACACACGCAGGGGTTGTTGTGCGTATGGCAGATCCTATAAATTATAGCTCCTTTCAATACCCGGCAGCGTTTCTTCAGCGCCCCCGATGGCTTCCGATTTACCTTAATCCACCAGCAGCGTTGGCTTGGAATCGGTTTTCACCATCTTTTGGGCCGCTTGCTGCTGATGATCCCATTTCCGGAACTGCTTTCACCGTGAATGTATATTTGCAGTTGAACACCGCTGCCACCTCCGTGATAACCAGGTAGCTGACACACAGTTGCTGGCATTCCAATCACTTATTCATTTCCGGCAAACTTGAACTCATCGGTGCCGGTCGGAGGAAGTTCCATCGTCGAGCGGCAAAGCATTTCACGTCGTCTAGAGAGAAGACGAGGCGTCCTCGTTGGCCCGGTCGGTATGCGCCATCATTCTCCATCCATTCGACATGATTCAAGGTGGAAACGATTGAAATTACGATTATGTGAGTGGCAGAGTGTACTTTACAAAACGGCGGAAATTGGACCGCGAAAGTGATTCACGGAAGGGCTAGGAGGGTCGCTGGGCGGGCGGAGTACATTTACGAGCCAAACAATTTGTATGCATTTTGGAGTTCACACATGCGGCAGCGCAGTCGAACATTCAGAATCAACATTTGTCGATTGCCGTTCGGATCAGGAAGGGAATGCCATTGACTAAGGTTTCTATTTCCGGCATTTGCAATGTCTACGGATCTGCTCAATCGGTTGGAATCTTCAGTTAACGATAGAACAGTGTATGGAAATTATGGGGATCAGTATTTAATGCACGCATCAGAGAAAAGCGACTATTTTCGGATGGATGGTAAAAAGGAACGGAAAAGTATATTTTAACAAACCAAATTGTATTTCACTAATTAAGAAATTAAAAACTTCACAGGGGCATTCATATCTATTGCGAATTTATTGATAATTTTTATATTTTACTATATCTTATATATTATTTTACAAGCCTATTTTCTTCAAAAATTTTATAACTTTGTCTTCTGCTTGTCGTTCGTTGGAAAGAATTCGATATAATTGGTTGCTAATTCCTAATTCTAATCTTGTAGTGTTATAATGCGGGCAAGCAGCAAGCACGTGGTGAAATATTATTTTTCGATTGCAAACTGTACACATTTCCGGAGGTTTCTTCTCGAACAAGTGTTTCTATGTGAACCAGGCGTGTCCTAATCGTAGTCTAGTTAATACTTGTTGTTCTTTTTTGTCGTTTCTGTCTATGGGCTTATCAACGTTTGGTCTTACAATTTTTAATGTGTTCATACTGGTTTGGTTCCATAGTTGTTGGTGTGTTTTCCAAACTTCTCTTTTCGTCCATTTAACAATATATTGTCTTGGAACAGTCGTGATAGTTGTTGGCTGGTTTCTTCCGTATCGTGCTGCATCATTGGTTCTTTCATTTCCCGGAATTCCTGTATGTCCTGGTATCCAACAAAATCGAATGTCTTTTCCTTTGCCTGCAATCTCAGTGCGCTGAATGTAATAATTTTTGGATCTTCCGGACTCCAGAGCTGCCAGACAGCTCGAAGAGTCACTGCCCGCATAATCAAATACCATAAGTATAATAAGTAGTATTATAAATTTCCGATCTATTATGTAGTTATCATTGGAGTTATCATTTGTTAAACATGCAACGATTTAAATGTTTCAATGCGTGAAGACAAAAAAGGATATACATATTACTAGGGATATAAAAACAATGAACAATATGGTTGCGATATGTTTCTTAAAAGTAATCTTTCTTTTGCGTACGAAGGCTGTGATGGATTTTTGGAATAAATAATAAACAAAACTTTAAAAAGTCAACAGCGAATTATTTAGTCAAACATTTTGTTTTAATTCTACATTGCCCTTTTTCCAGCAAATAGTACAATTCTGTGCGTCTTAAAACAGAAATTGGTCGTGAAAAATAGTTATGTAAAAAACCATAGAACAACTGTATAATTTAGCTGCGCTTCAAATGACAACATTAGAAATTATTTGAAATCAACGGCATACATTTTTAGTCTTACTTTTTTAATCAACATGAAGAATGTATACTAGCTTACTTAAATAAAATTCATTATTATATGTAATTTTGATGTGTTTTGAAACAGTTTCATCCATTTTAATCATGTACAAACAATCTTCGGATATAGTTGCTTTATACACAAATTTGTTCAATTTTTCAATATCTATAGCTTTATAAATGGAATAGATGCCACTATCATCTGAAATAATCTGCTGTATTTCACCGTAAATCTGGCTATCTTCGTCCATAGCAGAAAAATAACAATTATTATGTAACTAGAAATTAGAAGAAGAATTAGTATCTTCCATTTAATTCCAACTACCTTTGCTTATCTTCGACAGATACGCGTATTTCGTCTACAATGTGCAGACTTCTTCAGTGTCTCGTACTAATAACTCGACTGAAAGAAAACCTTCGCCACCTGCCGTATATATACTATTTTCTAAATACAAAACGTTTACCTATCATTATGTTGTTTATACCTATCTTATTATTATATTATTAGTTTGTCTATACCTATCCTGAGTCAAAAACAAGTGTACTTAATATCTAATTCGCTTCTTTCTCATTTATACCTAACATTACTTATTGTGTAGCAACGGGTGCTCCGGCTTCGTCGGGTTTGATGTCGTTTGGGTAGTAAGTTGAAGAGCCATGTGTAACCCATTGCCTTGGTCTTTGTTTAGTAGATTTGTGTTCTGTTGTTTGTTTATTTCTAAGCTTTCTGCGACGTCTAATTTCCAGGGTGTAGATGTAGTCCGTAATATTGTGATGTCATTCGTCGTTATGTCGTGATTTTCCGTGAAGATGTGTTCTGCGACTGTTGATTTGAAGTTATGTGAAATTCCTTTCTCGTTCTGTTTGACAGCCTTAGTTACCTCCGCTAGATGCTCCTTGAACCTTGTTGCCAAGGTTCTCTTTGTTTGACCTACATATATTTTGCTGCAGTGTTTACACTTGATTCTGTATACCCTGCTCTGCCTAATGTGTCTACTGAAGTCTTTGGTGGAGCCTAACATCGATGCTAATTGGCTGTGCCTACTAGAAAAACTAAGTCTAAGCCAAATTCCCTAAGTCGTGGTTTAAGCTTTTGTGTAATGTCTTTATCGAAGGGGACGGGTAACACGTTTTAGGGGTTCAGGTGAGTCTGAGAGGGTTGTTAGTGATTTTCTATGAAGATGTTTTTCCTTTTTGTTGATGATCGCTTGAATTGTCCTCTTTCGTACCCATTGAGTCTGGCAGTTTCGAAGATATATGCTAATTCTTTGGCTTTTCCAGTTTTATTGAGAGGAAGGATCAACATGTGGATCATGTGGTGGAAAGTGGCCATTTTGTGCTGAAAAGAGTGGTGCTTGAAGTGTATGGGATGACTCTTTGGGTGTTTGTGGGTTTTCTGAAGATTTCAAACTCTAAAGGAGATGGCGACAATAACCTCTCTTTACTAGAAGGTCGAGGAATGCAAAAGTTTTCCATCCTTTTCTATTTCATGGGTGAACTTAATGTCTTTGTGGGAGATTGTTGATTTCTTTGAAGAATCAGGGAGAGATCGTCTTTTTTCACGACGGCGAAGATGTCGTCGACGTATCTCCACCAACGAGTTGGGAGTAATCCTTTCGCTTTTAGGATTGTTTCCAAATTCGCCACAAACAGTTCACAGAGGAATGGGGATAGAGGATTTCCATAGGGGCTCCTTTTAATTGTTTATAGAATGATCCTCTGAAAGTGAAGTAGTTCTCTTCCATGCAAAGTCGGGTCAGCTTAAGGTACATCCGTACCTTTTGCTTCCATGTTGTGTCATCTCCTTGTTTCAAAAGCCAATCTTCTAGAAGGTTAATTGCGTCCTTGATCGGTACGCTAGGGAAAAGGGCTGTGACGCCGAAAGATACCATTACTTCATTGTCATTTATATGACCTGATGAATGTAGCTTTTGTAGCAAATTACTGGGAGTTTCGAACTGAGCTTGTTTGGAATTGCTCGGAGATACCTTGAAATTCTTTTACTAGCCATTTTGCTAGCTTATGGGCTGGAAATCCTGCAGATGAAACAATCTCCCTCATTTCGTTTCCGGGTTTGTGGACTTTTGGGACGCCTTTAATTCTGGGGAGGATGGGGTTTGGTTCGCGAAGGCGGACTGCTGCATCCCCTAATACTGCTTTACACTCCTTTAGTGTTTTGTCCACGTGTTTCACCATGTTTGTTAGGAGGTCTACCCGGAAGCTGCCTATAAGGACCATTACTGATCTTAGAAGCCATCTCGCTTGTCGTAGTCCTCCTTATCCATGATGACGACTCTGTTGCCTTTGTCTGCTTTTAGGTAAAAAACAGGCTTTGACTTCAGCTCCTTAACGATGCGAATTTCCTTCTCGTTGTTGTGTTTTTGTTTCTGTCCGTCCTTAATAATGTTCGAAGTGATAGTCCTGGCTGTGTTTTGTAAAGATGTCGGAAGAGTGTTTGTAATTGCTGTCTCCACGTCGATGATGATCTGTTCCACGTCGGGCTTGGTTGTAACCGCGTATCCTAATCCTTTGTTGAGATGAGTCAGTTGTTCTTCCGTGAATGCGGTCGTCGATCGGTTAACAACCAGTCCTTCAATGGAGTGGACCATCGGTGTCGTGTTGATGGTGGGTGTAAGTGTGGTCTGTTCCTTGGTGTGATGTGGGTACCGAGTCTGTTGGGATTCTATTCTCAGCTTGTTGAGTTTCCTATCGAGAACCGTTCGTTTCCTATTTGATTCGCATTCCTCTGCTACCTTGACTCGGGATAAGAACTCCTGAACTTTACGGGATACTCCCTTGGCTAACTTCAGGTGCAGAGAATAGCACTCCAAAGTTTTCCGGTCCAGTTTGTTGAATAGTCGTTTGATGCTGTCCTTGATGAATTCTGCTTCCATTTTCCTGACGATGTGGGCGGGTGTCGATGTTCGTATTTTAATCCTATGACTTACTGGTACAACTTTATATTTTAAGCATTTCTTCAGAAATGCTACGTCCTTCCTAAGTGCGGCGATGGTTTTCTTCAATCCGATGAATTATGTGGTTTTCTTTGATGCCTAATGTCTGATACACTCACTGTTACTGCTTTAAAGAGAAAACAATTATGTTTCAAACGGCGCATCACCTGAAAATGCCTATTATTGCTGTATTTATTAATAATTTTATAGGGTAAATATAATTGTTCATCTTTTGTTTTGGTATCTAATGCTTGAAATGAATTTAATCTGTGAAAGAAATCAAACACTTTAGATTGCAAGAAATGTACGTTAGTATTAAATCTAGAATGTGCCATGACGCACCGGTTAGCAATTTGTATGATTGGCTCCTTGGGTCCTTTAACAAACTTTTTTAAAAGGCCATTAATGTCTTCAAAAATGAACAACGAAAAGGTCCATAATGGGCCGTAGTCCCTGGCGCAATTCACTTAGTGTAATAATAAGTGAACGTTGTATGTCATTTGATTTATACCGTACAATTCTTCAAAATTTCTCACGAATCTGCGAAGACGTCTCTCACACTTTCGAGAAAACTGCAGGAGATATATTGACCTGCAGCAGATCAGTAACTGAAGACACTAGTAACATATGATGTTTGTAATATTTTTCAGATAAAGTGAAAAACAAACAGATAGGGCTGTAGTGAATACACCAATTCAACCATTCGTTGGCCTTCCAGTTATTCCTATCGCTGATTTTCCTAGCACTCCTGGAAGCCTCTGCGAACGGACTGATTGATTCCAATATTTCATCAATGCAGTTCAATTTGTCCTTGATGTAGCTTGACTGTTCACACTTTCAAACCATATTCTGCACATCTGACGACAGACTCCAAGCAAAATACAATGCATGTAGTCCACAGGACAGTTTCGTACCACATCAAAATCTGGTATTCTAATAAGAGGAGAAATGCCTTTTACACCATTTATCGGAATTCCCGTCGTACTGCTAATTGCCATTGCTCTTAGTGTATCCTCAGTGTTCCTAAGCGGTACATTCGGTTTGTATCCGTATCTAATCTGTCTGCCTGCAATATCACCTGGATGCAAACAAAAGCTGCATCCTTCGTGTCCATTGAACTGTTTGAAATTCTGGATTTTGCATCTAGCTTTTGTGTCAACGGAGCATGCAATCACCTGAGTGTGTCAATTACATAGGAATCTATAAGTAACCCTTCTTCGTAGATGCTCTTAAATAAGTCACCGTAAGGCTTCAAGAATACATCTAAATCCGGATCACCGTCTCCTAGCCAAAGACCAGCAATTAAAACGTTTTTCTCATCATATCTAAGCTGGGGTGGAAGTTCATTCACGCAAAATATAAGTGGCCAAAGAGATCTTCTGACATTTGAGTTAAACAATTTTACTTCGTCTGTGTTTAAACTCAGTGTTATGGCGTTACGCAAATTCTTCCCTTTCAGTATACCAGCGTTGACAATATCGGCTACATTTGTGACGTTTTGCATCTTAGTTTTGTAATCAGCTATAGCATTCCAATTATTCCTTAATATATCTTTAAGATTAGAAATAAAATCAAAGACCACAAAAAATATGTTATTATTGCTTCCACAGTTCTTGCAAATGATTTTGGATTCTTCTACTCCAATATAATAACCACATTTGTTACAGACATAATGTCGAGCAAATACGCGGGAAAAGAAACCGCTGAAAGATTTGTATGTTTCAGGAATCGATTTAAACCCGACGATCAAATTCACCAATTGAAGTATGTCACAGAAGGCTGCATTGGTCAAGTTGTGACGCATGAAAATATTCATTATGATGTACATAATCTCAATTTTAGTCACATTCAAACTAGGGTGAAGAGGAACGTGCATTGATGAAAATTCCTACAATGTTTTTAAAAATTAGTGAAAATTCGCTTTAATTCATAAGTATGCTGTTATAAAGTACAATTCCTACAAGAGTGTTGTTTTGTGAAGGCGAGAATTCTTCTTCACAATCCTCTGAAAAATACATTTCTTCGTCTGATGTCATATCAGATGTATCAGTTCTGATGGTGGAGGAATCGTCTGCTTCTACAGTCTCTATCAAATGAACTTGTAGATCCGAGAATCGTGGTAACATTTCTATAGGTATTTCCTCATATTCGCTGCTGTCGTCACTTGATACATCGATTACATCTTCCGAATATCTGGTATGGCTAATAAGATTCGTTTCGCATCTGACACTGGCAGTATTAGGATTTAATCTAGGCCCACTCGGAATGTCCTTAAATTTAGAAAAATAAGCAACTTCAATAAAAATTCAATATGATTTACAGTTGGTACATGCTGCCGAATCGACGTTGTTTTTCCGTCTTCATGAATCAAGTTAGATTTTTCAATACTTCCGAGACTGTATGTCGTAGCCTCGGTCGTAGCACTGAGTTGATTAGTGGATTTGCCCCGTTTCTGAAATTTGTTGAATAATGCATAGATGAGATCAAAGATTCCTTTGGTATGCAAGGTATGCAATGATTATAATATTTACCTTTCGCATCCTTCCATGGGTATGATCATTTTCATGAAAATGTAGCTCATTTTGCTGTTCCTTTTCCTTGCTTTTTGCTCGACCTTTTCTCTAACGTGGTCCATTGCAATTAATAGTGAATTCAGAGCTCAAATTTTCCAAAAAGAAAACTGATTTCGGAAAAAAAACAAAACATACGATTCAGATCGTTGATTGACAGTTCTATTCTACATACACGGTAAAAAAACTTTAACCCGAATTTGAGTTTGCTTGACTCATGTTCTGCTAGAATTGGGTTTATTCTTCATGGAATTTAATTTACCCTGTAGGTGAGTAAGTGGTAGCTGGGAAATTTGAGTATCATTTACTCATCGACTGAGTAAAATTAATTCAAATCATGAACAACACCAATTTATGCAGATTATGAATAAATGCTACTCCAATTAGGTTGAAATTGTTGGTCGTGTACACGACAGAGCTCTAGCTCTTGCTGCGAAATTACACTGAAACAGAAATAAACCTAATATCCATTAGTCTTATTCAATGGATTTCCTAGGGTGCCCATATTCTATAGTGGTATTGCAGGGTCTTTGAGCTGCCCCCATTCGGGTTAGGGTTAGTAAATACAATTGATATGTATATAAATAGATTTTGTCACGACTTGTGAGCGCGCTCCAATACATAAGTACAATATGTAATTAATGAAACCGCAAATTTATTGAGAATCATATGAACATTATGTGACAACTTCTCTCTGTTTCTAGCGAAGAGTGGAATTGCCCAAACTACTACATCCACAAAAATAAAAAATAACAACATTTATCGATTATTAAGCTTAGAGTTATCTGGAATGTGTTTGTGCAATTTCAAGTAGCTTCTACAGGTAGGTATATGAATCCAATGATAATAACAGCATTGAACCTTAACATTAATGGTTTTGTTGTTTGTGTGCGTTTTTGTATTTCATGCAGACAGGTTCAGTCTTTTTTGCCTTCAGACAATTTCCATTTTCCGGAGAACACGGTAACGCTTAGCAATGCCACCAAAACGTAAAGCTGCGCCTAAGAAGGGCGGTCAAAATAAAAGTAAGAATTGTAGGTTTTATGTAAATTATAATGTACATAACATTTATTTCTATATTTCAGAGATTGCACAACATGGAGCATCCGGAGATCCTGCGAGAGCATCGAAAAGCAGGACAAAATAGCCGCTCAGCAACATAACCGAGAAGATATGATAATAAAGGTAGGTTAGATTGAGAAGGTCGGCCATTTTGACTATTCTGTGTATCCGTGATGTTCATATCTCTACTATTTTAGCTGTTTCTGCCAACCCCTGCTGCTTAAATTATTCATTTATTTCGTGCTGTTTATGTTTATGTGATCCTATATGGCTTTGCTTAGCAGTTTTTTTTATTTCGTTTCCTTTTAGCTTCAAGCTTTGCTGAAAGAACAAGGCGACACCATTGGATGTGAAGGTATCGCATACGTTAATGTGCCTTCCTCCTCCAGCGAAGTTGTACAGACAACGTCACAAGATCCGTTGTTACCCATCGACTTAAGCAAGGACTCACAGTCAGTACTCGGAAATCCAACTCGGGATATCGAAATGGCAAAATTTGAAATCAACACTCAAGAGTTCTTCGTTGAAAACGAAGAACGAGCAGAAGTATCGCTTGATGTCGATGACATTGTTGCTTGTGACCATGTGCCCCTTGTTGGTTCCCATCAACTTCGATGAATCACAAGGTGTAACCCAAGATGTTACCTGTACCGCCATGCGATGGAGATGACGCACATGATGAATACTCGGCTTTGCCCGTTCAATTTGATTGGAAAGCAAAATGTGAACAGATTGAAGAAGAAAACAAACGTCTTACGGAGCATCTGAAAAAACCCGTAAGAAGCTCAGCAAGGTAGAGGCAGATAAGCTGTCTTCGGATGACTATGCTTTACGCGTAGCGAAAGAGCTACAACAACTAAAGGATGCACAGAAAATTCCCTGGGTATGTATTATTTGGTAAACCTTTTATTTGGCGTTAAATAGTACAATGCAACACCATATTTGGTTGAGAATGCAATGTTGTATAAACCTCATTTGTTACTTTATCACACAGGCAAAATTTACAACTGAAGACGACATACCGATATCGCTAAACAGACTAGAAGAGTACAACGAGAGAGCTTCTTCTGACAGCATGTTTGTTGGCCTACTTGTAATGCATCTGGTAGGAGCTGACAAATTGCGAAGCATGAGTGTTACCGGGCAAGCGTCACATCGTTTTGCGAAACTCAAACGTACAGACGGAACCCCCTGTATCCACCGACCGAGAAAATGAATCCCAAGATCTTGGAATTTATTTGCAGTAAGTTTATCAATTTAAAAGCTAGTTCAATACTGATTGTAGCTTTTAATAATAAGGCATTATCTCATTTAATCTATATACTTTTCGCAGACAAGGTCGTTGAGCGCACTGCCCTACGCATAGGACCGGAGAATATCATGTCTATCAGGAAAATGTCGGAGGAAAAACCATCAAGCGTTACATAGCGCAGAAAATTTCCAACTTGAAGAAATCATTGAAACTCCAAGCCATCGACAATACTACAAAGTGATTTGTTTCAGACCATTGATTGATATTGAATTCAAATTTGAACGAAAGGAGTAAATTTGCAGTTTTTTTTTTTAATGAAGTTGTTTTTCATGACTAAGCCGGGTAGGAGTTACTATGCTTTTATTATTGAACGTAATTGATAGAGAAAAAGTGAATCTTAAGACTTTAAATGAAGTGAAGTTTTATTTTTATGACTTAGTAAGGCTGGAGACACTTTGCATTTATCAATAAACATGTTTTTTACTGTTAAACTTAAAACCTCACGATTTCATATAGGGAATTCGCTGGGTTTGACAATACCTTTACATTTTATCGTCAAGAATTAAATATAGTTGTGAGCCTCTGACGATAATGCCAAAACCAACATTTTCCCTACAAATAATTTAGAATTCTCAAAAAATAAAATTACTATAAGGTCTATGGTCTATGGTAATCGATAATTATTTATCGTAAAAAGATATGTGCATGATTTCTCGTAAGTGCCTGGGCCCTCTTATGTGTACTTTAAACCTACGCTTTCTGTTATGATTCATGCCAAAATTTGTTTGGAAAAATGCATGTTTTTAAATGGTAACTATACCTAACCGCCAATTCACCAAATGATCAAAAACGCTAAAACTGTTTGTCTTACCGTCAATATGATTAGGGTAGTTGTTCGTTTATAATATTGTAAATGATTTAGATGATCGTTTTGTTTATGGTGTCTTAAAGTTCAGGAAATATTTGTGGAATGGTATCAAAATGATTTCAATTTATGCGGGTTGTGTTTGAAGTATAAGAAATGTTAAATGATACGAAAATAGATGCCATTGGCTAAAGGATAATGTTGAAACATAACACTAATGAAATGTTATGTGTGACTGAATGAACTGGATATCATCGTTTCTGACTTTTTTTTTTTCGTTTAAAGCTTTTTTATTCCTTTATTTTGCTTTTTTTTTATTTATTCAAATCTGGTGCAGATTTAATTGAGAAAATATTTTCTGAAAAATAATTAATTAGGGATAAGAAATCTAAAAAAAACACTGATAAATAATAAACCAAAAAACGCTGATAAATAATAAACCAAATATAATGTTGAAATAACTTTCATAAAAAATCGGTATTTATCGGTATAAAAGTTGAAAATCGGTATTTTCAGAGCCCTTGTCGGTATATCGGTATTGAGAATAAAAATCGGTATAAATACCGATAAATCGGTATACCTGGCAACGCTGAGTGGAATACTCATTTAGTTTAAGGCCTCACCAAGCTGCGGCGTTTTTTTGCCGCCATCGCAGCGTAATCGCGGCTAAAAAATCGCCGCGGTGAGATTACATGGTGGCTTATGGAAGCGCAACAGCATTTTTTTTAATCGCGTCGGTTTGTGCGCTCCCATAAAGGAAGGTCCATTAATTATGTCACGCAAAAAGTCTTGCTAGGTAATCAATTGCGCTGCGGTGGCGGCAGCTGAAGTTGGGAATGCTTTTATACGAAAAAATTCTACAGCAAATTGACTTTTCCATTTACGCTCACTGATTGCAGGATCAGTTTTAAATTTGATATCACCGGAATAAATGCTTGCTATTAAGTTTGATCTTTTAAACCGTTAACACGACCAAAATGACAGCAACCGGACTATCATTTTCGGCATCATCACAACATCCAACTCCTCTGAACAATTAAGGACGTGGTGGCAATACAAAAAAAAAGTTTCTCCTCAGGGTTTTGAACCACTGACTGGTGACTTTCCGTCATTTCCGGGAACAACTAAGACCACAGTTGTTCCAGTTTTTTGCCCAGAACTCCAAAAAAAAAATGAAGACTCCGAAAAAATGTCCCTTTCTGGGATCATGGAATTCATCTGCACCATTTCCGATTGCACGTGGAAAGTAAATCAGGATCCCCATGGTAGTGATCACCTGCCTTTCAAAATTTCAAACACCAATGGTTCGTGTTAATCTCGCTCGATCGACATTGAGTACGACCTCGCGAAGTGAGTATCGACTGGGGTCAATACGCTGTAGCGATCATCGATGGCGAGCAATCGTTCGAAGTCCTTCCTCCGTTGGAAGAGTATCGAATCTTTTCCGGGTTGATTCTCAAATGTGAGATCGACGCAGGATCATCAATTTGCCGTCGTTCGCCTACTTCGTGGTGGGATCACGAATGTACTGAAGTCTACAGTGCTGTGACGAAGTCCTATTTATCGATATTATCGATATGGGTTTCTCAAAATATCGACATCGGTTCGATATCGGATTCGGATTATCGATATCGGATCCGATATCCGATAAAAATAAAAATACATATTAAAAAGTACGTTACTAGCATCCTGTGTTTATTCAGCTTTTTTGAAGACAGAAACATCTACATTATGGAGTATAATGATCCGGTTTACTCTTTCAGGATCTAGACTACTTCGAGACTCGCTTAAAATTCGCCCTGATTTCGAACAAATGCTCTGGTGGCACTGAAGTTGCAATCCTTGGTAGAAGTTTTACTGCCGCTTGGTACAAAAATGGAAATGTACTCTGCTGCTCCTCCCAGTATTGAAAAATATCACACGTCATTGGCTCGATTCCGCTCCTCATAAACATATCAATTCGCTTCCTAACGGAGTTTGGTGTTCGTATTGTTACCCTCCGATTGTTGTGGCGCTCGACCATGCCTTCGTGGTAAATCCATACTCCAATATCGGTAGGGACCTTCCCTGACTACTCCTCGCCAACAAAATCTTCCTCGTCAGATCCTTTAACTGGAGGAAGCACCATGTTGATAATTAATTCCAAGGCAGCGTTACACTCATCAGCAGTCTTGATACGAACATCTTTAAACCGGGGATCCACAAACATACTTGATCCATAAATAGGTGAGGTTCGGTAGCTCTCAAAACGGGATTGGATTTCCTTTAACAAGGATGCTTAGAGGTTCATTCCAACTGATGATAGTGGCTTCATATCAGTGATGCAATTGTTGAGACAGTTTATTATAGTCAACTCCCGACTTACTGTGGCATACCCAGACAACCAAAATGCACGTATATTGCAAGTTGTTTTTATGATATATAAACATATATGTAAGTAAACAAACCGTATAGAATGCTAAAATATGGCTTATACATGCAAAAGTGGAGGCCATATACGTGCAAATCCGATTGTTTTCTTATACGAGTTCATTTGATATCGTATGCGATTGAATATGTAATAACGAATTCGATTTAAAAGGGTTAGCTATGTATATCCGATTTAGTTTGTGACGCAGTACGATGAACAAATGACACATCGTATTGAAGTCGAAAACTTGCACTCTTTACGATCTTACTTAAACATAATACGATAAAGGCCACAATTAATTGCGATCTTGACGAAAAATATAGCAATATACGATACTATTTGAATATTTTTAAACGACTTGTGGTTGTCTGGGTAATTTTCACCGCTCAAATCCTCAGTTACTTCATTAAGAGGCTTGAAGTAGCTGGACGACTTCCTCCAAATACCTTTTTTCTTCCAATTTAATCATTTCCGAGGAGCTATCTTGATCCGACATAATGATCTGTATAAAGTTGTACAGCTCTAGAAAACCATCTCCAAGAATTTCATCTGGTCGGCACAAATAAGGTCATATTCAGAGGCGTTCTTTTAGTGTCAGTCTAAATTTGTAACTTGTGCAGTTTATCGGTAGCAATGGTTGATCTCCGGAAAAAGGGCAACTATCCTTTTCTCTTTATCGATTAGATCTGATAGAGCTTTAATATTATCAATAGATTTTTTCGCTACGAGATTGATGCGCAACACAACCAATATGCTTGTCTTCAGAAAATGTATACGCAACGGATTTCAGCATATTAGATGCATGGTCTGTAACAATCATGCTCACTTGTTCTTTGGGAATTGCCCATTGCTTGAGAATTTCCTCAAAACAACTCGAAATATATGCGCTGTTATGCCGGTCATTTAATATATAAACGCCCAAGTTAATTGTTTGAAGATTTGTAGAAATTTGTGGACTTAAAAAATGACAAGTATAGACAATATCGGATGTCGATTATCGTTGATATCGGATTTTGAAATATCGGTTATCGTATCGATAATTTAAACCCGATATTTATCGATAATATTGGATTTATCGATATCGTCACAGCACTAGTCTACAGTGAAAAATCCGTCGCGTTTAAAGCATATCGAAAGCTTGATTCGCGAGATAACTACGAGCGGAACATTGCTCTTGAGCGTAAGTTTAAGAGCCTCGCCAAAGCCAAGAAACACGGATATTGGCGTCACTTTGTCGAAGGGCTTCGCGTGGGACGTCGATGAGAACTCTTTGGACCGGCGAGAGAAGAAATGCGTCGTCGGTGAATGTAGACAAGGAAGGTGGGTCTACTCTAACTCTTATCGTCCAATTGGGATGTTGTCGTGTATTTAGAAGCTGCTAGAGAAGATTATTCTCCATCGGCTCGATAAATGGATTGAATCGAAGGGCTTTCTATCTCATAAACAATTTTGTTTCCGCAGAGGCAAAGGAACGAGCAATTGTTTTGCGCTGTTTTCAACATAAATACAGCTGGCCTATGCTCAAAATGAGCAAATGGGTTCAGTTTTCATGGACATTAAGGGGGCTTTTGATTCAGTTTGTGTAGACGGCTTTACAGACAAATTCCACGAGTGTGGCGTTTTACCATTATTAAGCCCTCATTTTTATAATTTTTATGTCAGAGACATCGATAGCTGCCTCATGGAAAATTGCACACTAAGACAGCTTGCGGATGACACCACTGTTTACATTGAAGGACCATGGGCGAACAACCTGCAGGGACCGTTGCAGGATACCCTAGACAATTTGTCTACTAAGTCTGTAATGCTGGGTACCGAATTCTCCCCGGAGAAAACTGAGTTAGGTATTTTTTTTCTAGGAAGCGTGATCCAGCACAGATACCGTTTTAACTCATGGGTAAAATAATAACTCAAAGTTTGTCTTATAAGGGCCTGTCAATCACGTAGACTCATTTTTTTAAATCTTAACCACCCCCCTCCCTCCTCCCTCGTAGATATTTCACCATACATTTATTTTAAATTTTTGTATGGAGCGTAGACTTTGGTCGACCCCATCCTCCCCCAATAAAAGTCTACGTGGTTTTTGTATAGCGCCTAAATATCTACGGGGTCTGGTTCGATTCTAAATGCACCTGGGGAAAGCACATTAAGTATCTGATTCAGAAATGCCAGCAGCGAATAAACTTCATGCGTACTATCACCGGAACATGGTGGGGAGCCCACCCGGAAGATCTGATAAAGCTGTATCAGTACAACGATTCTGTCGGTTCTCGAGTACGGTAGTTTCTGTTTTCAATTCGCCGCGAAAACTCATATTCTGAAGCTGCAGCGAATCCAGTACCGTTGTCTTCGTATCGCGTTAGGCTGCATGAACTCAACTCATACTATGAGTTTTGAGGTATTAGCAGGAGTTCTTCCTTTATCAGATCGTTTTGTGGAGCTATCGTTCCGGTTCCTCATCCGCTGTGAGGTGCTAAATCCATTGGTTATTGAAATTTTTGAAAAGCTTATCGAACAGAATCCTCAAACTAAGTTCATGACACTGTACTACACTGGAGGTGAGCCCTTCTTCGAATGTTCCTAATCGTGATTACTTCCAAGACTTCTCTAGTTCTACTGCAGTTTTTGATCTGACCATAAAGCAAGAAGCTCGTGGAATACCAGATCCACTCCGTTCGGAGTATATTCCATCAATTTTTGTATATCAGATGTGACCGGAAGTTTTACACCGACGGGTCAAAAACAAATGATTCCACTGGATTTTATGTTTTTAACGAAATTCATAGCGCTTCCTTCAAACTTCAAAACCCTTGCTCCATATACATGGCAAATTTGGCGGCTATACACTACGTATTAGAGCGAATTGCCTCTCCCCTCCATTTCCATTTTTACGCATACTCTCAGCTCACTTCAGGCTATTCGTTCAAAGAGGCCGGCGAAATACGACCTCTTTTGAGTGCCCTATCGAACAATTCCTACACCATCACCTTGGTTTGGGTCCCTTCTTATTGCTCCATTCCGGGTAATGAGAAAGCGGACTCACTTACCAAGGTGGCAGGCAATATTTATTATCGAAGAATCGCCTTAAACTTTATTTTTTCCAATTTTCCGTCAATCGGCCATGATAAGCTGGCAGCAAAAATGGGATGCAGAGGATTTGGCAGTTGGTTACATTCCATTCTCCCACAGGTATCGAAAACATCGTGGTTCGGAGCCGGGATATTAGCCGGGGTTATATCAAGGTAATGTGTCGTCTAATGTTCAATCACTACTCATTAGGCTCTCATTTCTATCGAATAGGTCTCTCATATACCAATCAATGCGGCTGTGGTGCAGGTTATCAGGACATCAACCACGTTGTCTGGCATTGCCTCGATTTTGAAATTGCCAGATCTGATCATTGCGCATCCCTACGGGCCCGAGGGAAACCATAGAAGAAAGATATCAGAGACGTGCTGGGTAAGCTGGAGTTGGCTTATTTACAAGCTAATTTACAAGATTTTGAAACAAATAGACACATTCGTTTGATCCCCTCTTAGCTGTCGTTTTAACATGTCCACCTCGTCCCTTCCCCGTAACTATGCTTCGATTGTATCGTTACAGATTAACGCAATGCCCACAACAAGACCGCATCGTCAACGTTAAGATCCCTACATTGCCTTTCAATCAATGTAACCTAAAAATAAGGCTGACTTTTCAGTAAGTAATAAATGGTGTTCCAATCAGTACGAGAATATTTTGGTTATGGTGTAGTGTTGAAAATTGAACAGCTTGGTAGCAAAATGCCAGTTGATCATAGTAAAAAATGTAATAAATTATCCGACAAAAATCCATTTATGAATCGATAAATTTCGATAACCTCTTAATATTTTGATAACAACTGGTCCATTAGAGCCGTTTTCAGTAGAATTTTAGAGCTATCATGAACGCTTTCATTTGATTTGGATGGCACATTTACCGAAACATAATCTTGATGAACGTAGCCTAGATAAAGCAAATCAAAACCTACCTGACACGTTGAACGTCTTCCGGTAGTACTCCACCGTTTTCCACATATCGTCAAATCCGTAGCCCAGCTTCGCGACCGCCGTAATCGGTCCCGTTCGTTGCGAGTTATTAAAATGCCATCGGGACGGTAAGTTTTCCAACGTATACACATCGAAGTTACCATTCTTCTCGGAGGCATTTTTCAACGCTCGATACAGATCTGCCGTTTGCTGCTTCACTTTAGGTACAATCTGCAATACCGGAGTATTACCGTGCACATCGTATTTGACATCATCCGGAACGAAACTCGTTAAGTTGATAAAATTCTTCGGCATCAACGAATCCATTCCATGATCGCTGAGATGCACCACATTAACTCGGTCCTGCAGATTGAACTCTCTGATTTTGTCGTGAATGTATCGGGTCAGATCATTCAGCTTCACTATCAACTGCGCTACCCTATCCGAATCCGGGCTGTAAATGTGACCATAGTAGTCCGGTTCTTCTATGTACATCATGGCCAGATTGACCGGCTTTTTCGGATCCATAATCCATTTAAAAACTGTATCCACTCGATCATTCCACGGAAGGGTTAGGTTGAATGGTTTTACGTAACTGCAGTTCACGCTTTGTTTTGTATACGGGAAATTTGATCCCGGCCACATCATACAACCGGAATGTCCTCCGTGCAACTCATTCAATGCCTGAAATAAAAACCTTTAGTTTAGTATCAATTGAATTGAAATTACGTCACCACAATATTGAAGTGCTCTAACAAAGGTAGAGATAACAAACTCAAACTAACCCATATTGGCACAATCTCCTCATTGAAGTGGAACATCTCGTACGAGTAGTTTAACCTCCCCCGACTGTGATCGTAAAATTCGTTAGCCATGACCCCGTGCTGGTTCGGATACACTCCGGTAGCGATGCTGTGATGATTGGGAAATGTTTTCGTGGGAAAGACGTTCCGCATATATTCCGCCGTTGTGCCATTTCGTCGTAGCTCATTCATGAACGACGTACTATTACGTCTCAGATACTCCGTACGGAATGCATCATACGACACAATGATGAGCACCGATGATGGACTTGAGGAAGCAGTCTCGGTAGCAAGTGTGGCTGTTGCTCCGAGTAGGATCGTATCCAGGAACAATCCAATCAACACCAATCGATACCTGGTAGCTGCTGCACTCGGAATCATCGTTCTATATCCTAATAATCTACCAGAACCTCACTGACACTATTAACAGCACTGTTTTTAGTGTTCAAAACCTTCTCTCTGATGGTCACGAACGAAAGGCATTGTTTGCGATTCACTGCGAAGAATGCCTGCAAAAACCAGTTACTTGCAGCTTGATGGAAATAATCAACGTAATTTTATTTTTCTTCTTTAAACGACGAATTTATATTTTTATTATGATTTTTTCCCTGTTTATATTTGATTCTGTCTTTTTTGTGTTGTTGGGACTGTTGTGATGGGGTTGAGTCGTTGCTTCGGAACAGAGCTGCCAGGTGTTTTATTTTTACCTTTCCACCAACGTCATGTAAATCTGAATAAGTGTCTATGCTGAGTCGGGGATTTACTTGCGTACATAATATTATCAACTTAAACTTCAAATAAGAATATTATCTGTAGCCTCAATTGATTTATTTGCATAACAATATTGAATAACAATTGTTTATAATATGATTGGTATGGAAGAATCAGGTTGAAAGAAGACACCAGTGGTGATAAATCTGACAGCTCCATGTTCAAGTATAGGACCAAACTTTTAAAATGATTCAGAAATTCAAATAAAATTCTAATTAAAGCGGTTTGTTGTATGATGTAAGAAAAATCCAAAACTACTCAATAAAGACATTTTCAGAAAAATAAAAAATAAATCAAAATAATGCCCCTATTCTGCAGTTAAGGATTTTTCTTACATCATACAACAAACCGCTATTAATTAAAATTTCATTTGAATTTATTAGAAGCATTTTAAAACGTTCGTCCTATACTTTAACATGGGAGCTGTCAGATTTATCACCACTCGGTGTCTTCTTCTTTTTTCAACTTGGATTCTTCTATATAATTGGCACCTAAAAATCCTTCCTGTACATAGAAAACTGCATATCTGGCAAGTCTGCTTCGGATTGAGCTTTGTGACAGCAGCTGTTTGATGATTATTAAAAAATGATGTCTTCGGATAATTGATGATGATTTCGGATAAAAGCGAGCTTTCCAATTCTAAAGTTTGCAAACCGGCCGCATGGTGCGCTGCAGACAATTCTAGTTGAGAAGCAGGGATTGAAAATTTTATGCCCTTATCCTTGCTCGAACAAAATATCTTTAAAAACAAATATATAGCCTGAATACATGGCATTTGATATCAAGATATTCTATATTACGCGATACAGGTTGTAATGGGAACGAGGTTTTAGAACAGCGCCAAGTAGATCATAATTGACAAATTTATGTTATATGCGCGGGGATGTGAATACCGGTTACATGATCATTACGTTTTTACACAACTTTTCGATTGAGTTTTGACGTCTATTGTCTATGATCACGCTAATGCAAAAATGTTACTAGCATCTAAAGTGCATTCAACAACGTTATTTTCCGCGATCGATTATTTACTCCAGACTCTAGATCTCCACGCAAGCCCAGCATTTATTGGAATAAACCCTTGCACAGAATAACTTCACGCAAAATACTGATTCCAACCTTTTTTCCCGCTTATCCTACGCCGAGTCTCTGTTTTGAGACAAATATACCATCTAGATACCCAGAACCGGCAAAGTAAAAACTCCAGGTTTCAACTATTTCTAGACAAAATCGTCAAAAAGTCGAAAGTAACAATTCAACAAAGATTTTTCATTAGGGCCTAACTGACAAACGTAAACAATGACTTTTTTTGCGAATTTCTCGTCATTGAAACCTCGCCTAATCAATCCACCACGGTCATTTCGAAGAGGAAGAGTTCACCTATCCGATAGAATTGGAGGCATACAGCATTGGAGAAATTTACGGAAGAAGCCATCGTTTACGTTTGTCAGTTAGGTCCTAATGAAAAATTTGTGTCGAATTGTAAACAATATCTTAAAACGTAAAGGTTGCTAACATCTTTATCCACTACCAACGGGATGGTAATAACTCCCTCTATCTGTTTCTGGTGCTATTCTGTTCGTGGTATCAAGCAGATCCTAGAAAATTACGCTAGATGTAATTCTTTAAAAATATTACTTTCGATCTTTTCACTGTTTTGTCTTAAGGGTCACCCCCAATTGATACGTTGCGGATGCGTTTGCGTGAATTTGACAGTTTTCCCATAGGTTTTCTGTCAAATTTACGTCAACGCATCCGCAACGTATCAATTGTGGGTGACTCTTAAAGAAATATTCTGTGCTTAATTTTTTTTATCATTATTCATTCTGATACTGAATCAGCCCCCTACACACTTAGATTTTATTTACAGTATACTGTAATTTTTTACCGAACATAAAACAGCTGAACATTCGGTAGACGATTCGGTAGTTTTCAAGTTTTACAGTACGTTCATTTAATTTAACTTCGCTCTTGAGCTGTCAAATTTTACCAAAACGATCTGTAAATATTAACGAACGATTGTTAACGCGCGCTGTCACATTTTTACCGAAAATACCGTAAAAAGTTTACAGTTGCTCATCAAAATTTACAGATTCATTTGTAAAAGTTTTTTTTTGTTGGTTTTCTTTCTTGCTTTCATCATTTAAGATAATTACGATAAAATAATATAGTTTTTGGCATTTATTTGCGAACCATTAGTCATTATTATAATTATTCTTTAAAAACGTACACTTCATTTAATGATAGGTCAATTGAGGCTTGTCAAAAAAAAAATCTCCCGTAGTTGTAGGGTTTCCTACACCTCGAAAAACCACGGAAATAAATGAGAAAAACTGCTTGTCCTCAGGTTTGCAATCAATATTAAAAGCAGCGAAGCACTCACACAGTATGCACAATATTCAACGTCCTTCTTAAAACCTATTGTCCAATCGTTCCATGCAATGCATCGCCCGAGCTCTTTCACATATCTCGGGCTGATCGCACAAAAAAACCTACGATGGTTTCTTCTTGCATCATCTATATTCAATGAAATATAAGAAGAAAGAAAAAGATTTCTTGCTCCTTAATCAAGGACTCAAATTTTGTCCAATATTTGTTCCATTTTTTGGCACTTACTATTAGCTGCACTGTCAAACAACAGAACCGGTGAACATTCGAATTTAAAAATGGCAGCAGAGGTTGATTTTGACAGCATGGAATAGATTTACAATTTATTCGGTACTTGTTTTACAGTTTATTTTGCAAAAGAATAAATTTACAGTACATTTGTAATTTTTTTTACAGTGTTGCGGAACTGCAATGATTTACAGTTTTGATCAGTATTTATTTTTACAATTTTCGGTAGTTTTCTATAAATTACAAAAAATCAGTATTTTGATTGCTGGAATTTTTTAAAATGTCACATTTTACAAAAAATTTCGGTGAAATTACTGTTTTACAGACCGAGTTCAGCAAAAAAAGTACCGAGCATAATTTTGGAAATTTCGTGTGTGTAGCACCTGCTTTTCTTTCATATGGGAACGGCAGTTTTCCTTTTCATTGTCCCTCTGGCATGTATGCATATATACACACTTAAATTTTTTTACGGTATTCGGTAATTTTTGCCGATCTTTCAACAGCTGAACGTTCGGTAATCCGATTTAACGGATTTCAGTGAAATTTTACTTCCGGCAAAAAAAAATTACCGGAACTTGTCAAAATTTACCGAAATCCGTTAAATCGGATTACCGAACGTTCAGCTGTTGAAAGTTCGGTAAAAGATTATCGAGTACTATATTTTTTTTTCTAAGTGTGTGGTATTAGGCTTAGTGACGTTTAACGCACGCACACTACAGCGCCTTTTAGATCCAAGGAGTGCAAGTAAGAAGGAAAATCATTTGGAGGAAAACAAACCATAATTCATCTACATGTGCCAGGAAGGCCCCACAGGTAACCACAAGCATTATATCATAACACTAATTCGACCGACTATCAGCAACAGTCATGCCATATCACATTTATTCAACAACTCCAATGCTATGTAGCATTACCTTTACATTAAAAATGTTATGATGCATTACTATATTTCTTCAAAAAACTTAACGTTAAATACGCATTAAATGATGCATTATTGCATTAAATGATGCATCTCAATAAATGCTTCTTTGCTAGCCAAAAAGTAGCATTGGTGCAATATCATCTGGATGACATTTTCCAATTTGACTTTGGAAATGAGAAACATATATGTAATATATGTAACGTTTGATTTTCATGTAATTTTAAATTCTAGTTTTATAGGACGTGTTCTGATGTTAAATTTAACCTCATCAATACGTTTGTTTTTAATGTGAAGTTTAAATATGTTGTATTTATATGTACTAGGGCGTAACTTCGAACTCTGAATACATATGGAAAACGACAACCTATATAAAAATTTAATGTTTGGAAGATGTCTGCTAATATTTTTTACATCACCATTTCTATTCGGGAAAGGTGCCGATGTGTTGACAGTTCAAATTGTTATTTTCTGCTGTGCCTGGCAACCAGACAATGCATATTGGCAAGGTTGCTGGATGCTTATTTCCTTAAGCTCAACTGTCAAATGTGTGCCCCAGTGTGCCTTCTATGTGATATGGATTGAAAATCGAAGTTCCGCACTTAGGTAAAAAAATCGTCTTGTGTGTTAAACTTCGTGGCTGGCACACTGTTCTCAGCGACTTACCCTTGATACATTTCGTTCGAATGTCTGTTTAAAAAACCACTGCTTTAGTGACAAATGAAATAAGCTGCCGATTTGTAATGAATAGTCTGTGAGCTTTCAAGTATAGTCTCTCAGCCGTTTAGCACCACAGCCCGGATTTTATGGCGTATTATCAACAATCAATATGCAACTAGCGATTTGAAATTGGTTCACTGTTGTAGATCCCCTTGGTCCGAAGTACACTCTGAGAAAAATTCTATCGTTATACCGACAATTAAATCACAGGGAACAGACGTTCATCTTCGATCTGCTACTTGTGTAAAACTTTAAACCGACATTTCAAATGAATGTCGTTAAGCTCCTGGTAGGCGGCGCTGCAGTTGTGCGATAACTGTCATGTAAATGTTTATCAATACAAAGCCTAGCACATAACCTGAAAAGTTTTGTTTGTTTTTCTCTGCACTTGCTTCTTATACCGGCTGCCCATATTGCCTTTTACACACGTTTTTCAAGAAAAGGTATATGGACATCAATGTCTGTTCTCTGTGATTAAATCATGGTCAGGATGACAATCGCAAATAACGGTTACAATAACCATGAGCATGGTTGAATTCACCACGTTCATGGCATTTTTGACTATGATCATGGTAGCAAGGACTATTCCGACATTATGGCAAATGTTGGATCAACTATTTTAAATGGCCGTTTTGACCATGATCATAGTCGGTTCAAAATCACTATACTACAATAGTCATCCTAACCCCCAATAATGGAAAAATTTACTATCAAATTTGTCTCTGTGCACCTTGAAGTCAGCACCTTGCTGTACATATTTGCGCCTTTGTTTTGATTTGCTGTGTTATTTTGACAGAATATTTGAGAGTGTGTTCGTGTGAGTTCATTATTAGGTTAGATTCATTAGGTTAGGTTATTAGGTTCATTATTAGGGGCGCATTATTAAGCTTGGGACCGATGTGCTAGTACTGACTGAGCCAAAAAAAAAGTCCTATTTGTTCGGGACCTACTGGTCTTAGAGTTAGTCTATGGTATTATCATAGACTAACTCTAAGACCAGTAGGTCCCGAACAAATACGATACTTTTCTTGGCTCAGTCAGTACTAGCTCATTGGTCCCAAGCTTAATGATTCGCCCCTAACAACGTTGCTCACACCAACACACTCTCAAATGTTGTGTCAAAATAACATAATGAATCAAAACAACAACCAAGATACTAGTACCGGAAGGTACCGAAAAGCGCAAGAATGCATGGTAAGGTGCTGTCCGCAAGGTGTACTTCGAAACAAGGGTGAACCAATTTCTAGTTGCACATTGATTGTTGGTATTATTGCCAATGTTCTCAGGGAATCTGTAATATATGTGTGACCTTGGCTTACCTTTTCGAATGCAATGGGAGAGCTCGTGATACTGGGTGAGAATTTTGTCATACCTCCATATCTGGCACTTACTTTTGTTTGCACCGTGGAACTCAACATTAGTGACCAACAAGCAAATTTAAAATGGTGGGCAAATGTCATGTTTGACAGCATGGAATAAATTTACAATCTGTTCGGTACTTTTTTAACAGTTTATTCTGCAAAAGATTAAATATACAGTAGAATCGTCATTGTTTTTTTTTCAATTTTGCGAAACTGCAGCGATTTACAGTTTCGATCGGTTGTTTTCTTTTACAATGTTCGGTAATTTTCTGTAAATTATCGAAATTCAATATGTTTGATTGCTGGAATGTCATATTTTACCAAATGTTCGGTGAAATTTCGGTTTTACATATACCGAATTCTGTAAAAAAGGTACCTAATTTTTTTTTTGGGAATTTGTTGTTTACTACACACTTAGAAAATTGTACAGTATTCGGTAATTTTTTACCGATATTTCAACAGTTGTTAATTTAATTTAACGGATTTCGGTAAAATTATACATTTTTCCGGTGATTTTTTACAGATAACTGTAAAATTTCACCGAGATCCGGTAAATCGGATAATCGAACGTTCAGCTGTTGAAAGTTCGGTAAAAAATTACCGAATACTGTAAAATTTTCTAAGTGTGTAGGAAGAGAAACATGAAATAACCGGAACAACTGTAAAATTCTGCAGCGTTCCCAACTTAACATTTGTTTTTGTAACTTTTACCGAACTTCGGTATTGATTGATTATGTGTTCAGTGCTTTTGGGTAGTTAATGATGCTACAATTTCCACAGTTTTTTTTTCCTGAAAAACATAAATGTAAACGGCTCAGCACGGTTTATACCTGACACGAATTTAATCGACTTCGTTTCACTTTGTGTTCGCACCATGGATGCTGGTGGTCAAATCGATACTGTTTATACAGATTTGAAAGAAGCATTTGACCTTGTGGACCATGGCATTTTGCTGGCAAAAGGCTAGTATGTAGCTCGGAAGTAATGTGCATTAGGATAGGACAAGTAATGGTCAAGAAATACGTTTACTGTTGGAGATACTTACCATGTATGCAGCTGAAAAAGAGGGCAAACTTCTTAGCGTTTGTAACGCCTGCCCATTTAATGGGGCGGTTACTTTTCCTAGCGTAATAATATTCCGTTCGATTGTTCTGCAAGGAAAATTGACATATCCCCATACTGGAGTAGTTGTCCAAATTACTTGGGTATTAATGATAAAAATTGCTTCAAGTCTTTACATGCCAGCTGCATACTAGGCTAAAGCTAAAAAACCTTGGCGTTTCTTCCAGCTTGGCATGCTGGTTTGAATCATACCTGACGAATCGCCTGCTCTGCGTGAAAATCGGATCATCGCTCTCGGAAAGTTTCACCAATTCCTACGGTGTACAAGCATAGACTAACTCTAAGACCAGTACGTCCCATACAAAAACGATTTTTTTCTTGGCTCAGTCAGTACTAGAACATCGTCCCAAGCTCGGTCCCAAGCTCAATAAGGCTCTAATGACCACACGAACACACTTCAATATTTGTCAAATGACACAGCAAATCAACAAGGGCAATATGATAGCAATTCAATCAATATGAACTCATAATTGGTTCACTGTAGAACCCCTTGGTCAATTACACTTGAAGCCAGCACTTGTTACACATATTTGCGCTATTTACTGTGTTATGACAAATTTGAGCGTGTTCATGAGTTCATTATAAGGGTGCATTATTGAGCTTGACCAGCTTGACGATGTTCTGGCTGACTCAAGAAAAATCGTTTTCTTGTAGAGACTCAAGGTGTAATTCGGACCAAGGGGTTCTACAGCGGTGAACTAATTTCAAATCGCTAGTTGCATATTGATTGTTGTTACAAGGCAGCAACCTGAGACCCCTCCTGTTTACGCTGTTCATCAATGAACTCTCTCATCTTCTACCTCCAGGGTGTAGATAATTTTATGCGGATGACCTAAACATGTTCATGACCATAAACTGTTTTGAGAACCGTGAAAATCTGCGATCACGTGTAGATGATATGGCGACGTGATGTTCTTGAAATTTCCTCGCACTTTGCATCAATAAATGCATGGTTATTTCATTCCCCCGAAAGCGCACATTTGATGACCATATTTTTGAAAATGTACTTCAACGAGTAAGACAGGTTAAAAACTTAGGGAACGTCCATTAATTACGTCACACAAAAAGTGACTTTTCATAAGACCCCCCCCCCCTCCCCCACCTTGGCAAGTTGTTAGTATGGACCTTAATTTTTTTTTGTATGGATCGTCACGTTTTCCCTACCTCCCCTCCCCCCTATTACGAGACATAATTAATGGACCTTCCCTTAGGAGTGACTCACGATCAAGAGATAACGTTCAGGCCACACTACCATGATATAATAGCGAAGGCAAACCGGCAGCTTGGATTTATTTTCAAAATTTCTGAAGACTTCCGAGACCCTCTGTGTCTGAAATCACTGTACTGTTCGTTGGTACGATAATTACTGGGAAATAAAGTCGTTGTCAGAAGCCCTTATCAACGCTGTTGGATCGCGAGGCTGGAGGCTGTTCAGCGTAAGTTTGTTCGTTACGCACTACGCCACCTACCATGGCAGGATGCAGCAAAACCTCCTGTCTGCGAAGATAGGTGTCGCTTGCATGAAATTGATACGTTAGAACGAAAGATCCGTAGAGTGCAAGCTGTTTTTGCGGCTAAGATGATCACCGGTGAAATTGACTTTCCGGAACTTCTCAATCAATTGATCTTCTATGCCCCTGAACGAGCAATAATACAACAAAACTGTTTGCATCTTGTGCCTCGTAATCTCGTAACCTTTTGCGCCGATGAGTTTAATAGTGTTTATTCTTTGTTTGATTTTAATATGTCATTGACTACTTTTATAAGAAGACTATTTTAATGCTAGCGTTAGGGAAGGTCCATTAATTACGTCAATTTTTGCGTGACGTAATTAATGGACGTTCCCTTATTCATCAAATTTACAACAAACAACAAATATGTAAATAACAATTACAATTACAATTTACAACAATTACAATTTACAACAAACAACAAATAAACAAATAAACAAATATTATTTTTCAAATTCATCATAGAAGCCTTCAGGTCGCTGACATCAGGCTTGTTCTTGAGAAATAGAAAAGTATATGACTATTAATTTAATTCCATTCATTCCATTTCGCATAATCTTTTTTTTTATCACAAAGTACGATTCAAGGCATCCTCCCCTACATTAGTGCAACGAATTGTTGCTGAGACCAAAGTCCTGAGTTCATTCGCTGGCGCTGGAGCTCACTCAACCGGAAACGGTTATTTTCCACCTCACTAGTTCTCACCGCTGGCTGCGCCGACGAGAGACAATACAAACAAACAGCACGTGAAAATACACCAAAAGGATAGCTATTTACATACAGGCTCAAATCGCGCTCGCGGATTGAGGACACCTACCCACCCATTTGGCATAGGTACTGGTGGAACCCCATTTCAGTCTCCTACAGACACTCGCCAGTTTCGGTTCGACCTGGTTGGAAAACCTAAGGTCCTGGATCCCGTATGGGACATGTAGTTTAAAAAGTTTCAATTTTTTAACCAATCTAGTAAATCTTAGCGATAAGGAGAAAACTTTACAAGTGCCATCATAGAAGCAGTTTTGGGTTTTAGTCATTAAAGCAACCGTTTTGTGGTATCACTGCACTTGATAAGTGATGTCGGCCATTTTGAATTCCAGCTAAGACGGTGGAAAATTTCTTATCATAGAGCTTGTGAAGACGCAGAAAACCAAATCAAACATAGTGGTTGGTTTGAAAAATTGCGTTTTAAATTTTTGATCAAAGCAATCGGATGGCCCAATTTGTTGTTAGTGAATTGATTTAAGTTGGCTGTCAAAGTTTAGTTTCAATGATCTTTCAAATCAGAGTATCGCAACAAAAATAAGTGCTTTAGTGGTGAATGTGAAAATGCGTCGTTCTACGCCACCCTTCTCGGCGGTGGCTGGTGGCAATGGAGGCGCCGGATCAGTTGTGGTTCCTATCGAACAATACGAAGACCAAACAGACCAAAATCCTGCATTGCGGCAGCTTAAAAGAAAACACAGTGAAGAACGGTTTCTGCCCTTTCATTATCAAGAGCAAGGGCACTCGATTCACAAGGTTCGCAAGGATAACCACCTCCAACTGCACGATGTGGATCATTTTCACGGGTTTGGACAGGCTTTTGATGGGCCGACGCCTGAGTTTCAAGTCATTTCCGCCAGCGATGGCAACAACAACCAGAATCACGTTCAACAGGAGCAACAACCGTTGAGTTACATATACGATGTATCCAGTGGAACTAGTGTCCCAGTTATCCCGGTGCCACAATCGCAAATGATCTCGCAAGAGATTTCCACCACCAGCAATGGGATCGTCTTGACCGACATAAGTTCATCTACCTGGACCAGCACCCAAGAACTACTGGATCTTGACCGGAAGCCGTCGTTGACGATTCCAACCGACAGTCACAATGCTTTTCCGATAGCCAGTGCCGATCATCATCATCATCAGCATCAACAACACCATATCCAGGATCAGCATGCACCCCATCACCTTCAGCAGCAGCCACAGCAACACCATCATCATCACCAACATCAGGTTAATTTCCACGGTCATCAATCGGTTCACCCTCAGTACGGAAACAATCACACGAAAACGCAAGAACTGACGATCGTTACATCCAGCTGTGGCAGGACCCAGGCGGCTAGTGTCAGTGCCATCGGAGTGGGGTGTGTTCGAAGAGGTAGGCATTTAAATGGTATTTAAATTTTAATTTCCTGTTGTGTCCATATGTATGATATGTCGTGCGAGAGGGGGAGGGTGGGTGTGTGTGTATGTGTCTGCACAGCACGTGTGACGTGATCAGTGAAATTTGTCGTTACGGGTGAAAACGATAGGCAATTAGCGGAGGCGGGTGAATGGGAAATGCGGATCAAAACAGAAGGGCAAGGATAATGTTGGAGCGTTGAGTTCTCAATGGAGAAGGAGGCGATCGATTGCTTTTATTGAAATCATACAAATTAATGTATACTTTTTTAAATCTTCAATCTTTGGGGTGAATTGTTTCGAAACTTGCCTACGAAAAAATCTTATCTGCTTTCATTTCAATGCATTACATGCTTGAACTTGAAAGCATAATTTCTTGTACGGTGATGAGATTAACATTTCCTTACGAAATCGTATAATTAATTAAACAAAAACATTAGAATTTGTACACATTTTCTAAAAAGCAATTATAATGATATGGATGATATGGAACAATTATTTTAACTGATTGACTATAAAAAATAGGCCACCGTGAAATTTCCACTACAAATTATTGAATAAAAGAATATTTTATTGAAAAATGTTCATGCCGTCATTTTTTTTTGCATCGTAATTTGTTTTGTAAAATACATGTATTTTTTCAAACATTTGAAAACATTTCATTACAATTTTTAATCTGTTGCTCTGTTCTTGAGTTATACATTTTTAAAATAGGTGATGTGTAGAGAAATGAAAACAAATCAACTAGTTTTCTGAGAAAATTGGAAACCCTGATTTTATATATATTTTTTGTTGATAAACTCAACTCATGAACAAAATTATTAAAAACCTGAACCTTTCGACACATTTTACACATTCATAAACAATTACCTGAAGCTCTCGATATTTCTAAACCTTAAATGGATACACACTTAGAAAATTTTACAGTATTCGGTAATTTTTTACCGAACTTTCAACAGCTGAACAGTTCGGTAATCCGATTTAACGGACTTCGGTAAAATTTGACAAGTTCCGGTAATTTTTGTACCGGAGTACTGTAAAATTTCACCGACATCCTGTAAATCGAATTACCGAACTTCAGCTGTTGAAAGTTCGGTAAAAAATTACCGAATACTGTAAAATTTTCTAAGTGTGTAGACTCGTGAAATCCGGAACATGCGGGAAAAATACGGGAATCCAAAACCATCGGAAAATATGCGGGAAAAGGTCTGTAATTTCAAAATCCATCGAGATTTTTTTTTCATATGGCAGGAAACATGCCAATCTCATTAACGGAATGAAACAGTGTTTTTTCTGCAAATCCAGCGTTGCCGAAGAAAATAGCTCAGTGCTCTATAGATGGCCTGGTTATCAACTAGAAGCCGTTCAAAGAATTTGAGGGGGAAATTAGGGATCTACGAGCCAGCCTTGGCTTTGAAGTTGTATACAATTCTTTCAAGGAGTTGCTAAGACAAACAGATTGGCGTACCGCTTTGATCAGACTAAACGACTGTGACAAGTGAGGTTACGCACATGACGTACTTTTGGTTTTGTTTTACTTGACTGGAACTCCTT
>JASCZW010003231.1:0-20375 GCA_034211315.2 Aedes japonicus | reverse complement strand
TTAGATATTTTCTTGTTGTAGTATAGAATTATATTCGTAAAAGTAAACGTTAAAGTTCTCAGTAAATATCAGGAGTACAAATAGAAAACCGCCGTTTTCAAATAGATAGCGACACCAGTAAATACACTCAGTAGCAAAGCCGAGCAAAATTTTGCTTCCAAAAAACGTCATGTTGAAACTATTTTTGAATGAAATTTTGACAGCACTATAACTAATGTATTGATCTTCTGTAAACAAAATTTCATGTTTATAAGATTTATAAATTTGAAGTTTTGATAACATATGCCAAAAAAGTTGTTCTTGGACATACCAATCTCAAAAATACGTATTTTTTTTAAACATCTAGGTAGCATATAAAAAATTTATTCAAAATTATTGTTAACTAGCTGAGCCCGGTGCGTGCGCTGCTACGCTTGCAACTAAATGAAGGAAAATTAAATATAACTGGCACATTCATGGTTTTTTTTTAAATGAGTTTTTCTTTTTTGAATAAGCAGTTCAAACTTCTATCAAAACACGCTTCTTATCCGAGAAACACACGTTTTGTGTTTAAGTAAGCTGGATAATTCTCATTTTTGGTAGAAATTTGTGTTTCATTTGTATGGGAGCCCTCCCTTCCAGAGGAGGGTGGTTTCTCAAACCACCATACAATCATTGAATTCAAAACCCCCCACATTCAAAATTTGGTTCCATTTGCTTGATAAGTTCTCGAACCATTGCACTGGGCTCATGGATTATAATAATAATTATTTGAGTTTCATTTGTTTGAAGCCCCCCCCCCCCCTTCAGAAAGGGGAGGCGTCTTGAACTACCATAGAAACATTCTTGCCTTCAAAACCCCCCACGTGTCAAATTTGATTCGATTTGCTTGATTAGTTCTCGGGTTATGAAGAAATGTGTGTCTCATTTCCTTCCTGAGAGAGTAGGGGTCTCAAACAATCATAAGAACCTTCCCCAGCCCCAAAAACCCCTTCATATAAATTTTCACGTTGGTTGGTTCAGAACTTCTCGAATTTTTTAGGGGTCTGACAGACAGACAGACAGAAATTAATTTTTATGTATATAGAAATCTAGCCTCCAAAAACCCCCGTTTGCTAAAAAGGTTTCATTTACTTGATTAGTTCTCAAGTTATGCAGAAATTTGCTTTTTATTTGTATGGGAGCCCTCCCCCCATTTAAAGTGGAGAGGGGTGGTGAAGTGCCAGAGAAACATTTCTTGCCTCCAAAAACCTCAACATGCCAAATTTGGTTTCATTTGCTTCATTGGCTCTCGAGTTATGTTAAAAATTATGTTTCATTTTTATGGGAGTCTCCCCTTCCAGAAAGCGGAGGGGTCTCAAACCACCTTAGAAACATTTATTTCCTTCAAAAACCTTCACATGCCAAATTTGGTTTCATTTGCTTGATTTGTTCACGAATTATGCAGAAATTCGTGTTTCATTTGTATGAGAGACCCCTCTTTCAGTAAGCGGAGGAGTCTTAAACTTCCATAGAAACATTTCTCTCCTCCAAAAACCTCCACATGACTAATTTGGTTCCATATGCTTGATTAGTTCTTGAGCTATGCACAAATTTGTATTTCATTAGTATGAGAGCCCCCCTCATACAGAGGGCGGAAGGGTCTCGAGTTACTTTAGAAACATTTCTTGCCTTCAAAAACCTCTACCTGTCAAATTTGGTTCCATTTACTTGATTAGTTCTAGAGTTATAAAGAAACTTGTGTTTCATTCGTATGGAAGCCCCGCCCCCCCCCCCCCTACCAGAGAAAGAGGAGGGGTCTCAAACTACCGTAGAAACATTTTTCGCCACCAGAAAACCCCACATGCCAAATTTGGTTCCATTTTCTTGATTAGTTCTTGATATATGCAGAAACTTCTGTTTCATTTGTATGGGAGCCTCCCTTTATAGAGAGGGGAGGGGTCTCAAGCTTCCAAAAAAACATTGCTTGCCTCCAAAAACTTCCGCATGCTAAATTTGGGTTCCTTTGCTTGATCAGTTCTCGAGTTATGCAGAAAAATGTGTTTCATTTGTATGTGAGCCCCCCCTGTCAGAGGAGGGAGGGGTCTCTTACTATCTTAAAAATATTTTCCGGCCTCAAAAGCCCCTGCATGCAAATTTTCATGGCAAACGGTCTTTCCGCTCGTGAGTTAAATCGTGACAAAAGAAACCCCAACTCATTTTATATAGATTGACGAAGTTGGATGAGTTACAACATGACGTTTTTTGGAAGCAAAATTTTGCTCGTCTTTTTTGTTTCGCTACTAAGTGTATTAACAACAATCAATATGCAACTAGCGATTTGAAATTGTTCCAATATTGTAGAATCCCTAGGTCCGAGGTTCACCTTGCAGTCTGCACCCTGCAATAATTCTTGCGCTTTTCGGTACCTTTCGGTACTAGTATCTTTGTTGTTGTTGTTTTGATATTCTATGTTATTTCGACACTATATTTGAGGGTGTGTTGATGTGAGTTACGTTAAGCTTGAGACCGAGCTTGGGACCGGTGTGCTAGTACTTCCGGAGCCAAAAAATATATTCATTTTCTTCATGACCCGCTGGTATTAGTGAACTACGTCGATTCGAAAATGCCTCATTGTTAGGCTAGGCAGCTGTCAACAACTCCGCTTCATTGCAGTTATTAATTTTTATTTGCATGATATCGACAAAGATCTTTCATAAGGGCCTAACGGACAAACGAAAACATTGGATGTTTCCGCGAATTTCTCGTCTTTGAACACTTGCTTAACCAATCCACCACGGTCATTTCATTTGAGCCACGAGAAATTTACGGAAGAAACCATTGTTGACGTTTGTCAGTTAGGCCCTAATGAAAAATCTTTGTTGATATGTTTAAGTGCACGAAAAAAAATTCGAAATTTGAGCAAAATAAGAGTCATTTGCGGAAAGTTTTGCATTTTACTTTCCATTCGAAAAAATCTGCGGCGGGCTGCAAAATGGTGAGTCGACAACTGGGATGGGGCGGGCGTCCTCTTAAGTTCCTACCCCATGCTTCCACGGGTCAAGAAACGACAAAGACCGCCAGCAAAGGGTTATGTACTTAGCTGGTTGTGCAGCCTGGGCACTGTTGTCCTTCTCACTTCAGCGTCTGTCCTCCAAGGAGGATTATGGGGAAAGTGGTGGCCAAAACTCGAAAAATTGACTTGCTTTGAATGACGTGTCTTGTATACCATTTGATAGCCAGATAGTTCAAACCTAGATTCCCAAAATTTCTGCAATTTGTGAAAAAAAAATTCATTGGGCCACAGACATCAGATCTAGGAAAAAAATGAAAATTTTAGTTCAGTTCAATTTTGAAATTTAATACATTCCAAATTTACATTGTTGGGGTTACACGGTCAATTAAAATTAGTAAAAAATGGGCAATTATTAAAAAAAATGTTTTTTTTTTGCCAAAATTGGACTATATCTAATAAGCAGGGCCGAGCAGTCTTAAGAAATCACCACCACAGTTTAGTTTGGGGTCTATACCATCTGCGGAACGAGAATCCAACTGCGGATGAGAGTCATTTTGGCACAAAGTCGAAGGATATTTTTCATTTTTTGTTATCGATTATCGATTATCGATTCGATAAATCAAAAAAACAGTGCACAAATTAAACACTGCTTGAAAGGTGGAACTGTTAAATTTAAATTTAGTCTTAAAAATGTTACACATTTAATTAATATTTTTGTTAAACATGGGCAAAAGCAAACCGAAAATTTTCATTCCATATGGTAATTGTATCTACCCAACTGGATTAAAAAGTTCTTAATATTTTCACGATAACCTTGTTTATATATTCAAAGGAAATTCTCTGTTCATGTGCCATTAAACAATTTCTACCAGTATTTTCTACCTAATACCCACTACATACTATCTACCTACCAATCATATAATTCATATAAGCAAACAGTGAAAAAGATCCCATCAAGGTTTCCGAGCTACCATGAATACAAGATCAAGTAAAAAGTTTGCTCACCTTTAGCCGAGTAAATCGAAGAGTCATCATCAAAAATTCAGGTAGACATATATATCCACATTTTTTTCCAGCACACCAACTTAAAATGTTTCTTTCTTTTCATGTCGAATTACAGGCACTCATTAATCATACAGCAGAAAGAATAATTCTTATCATCGATACGGAAATCATCCAACAAATGAATATCAACGATGACACAGAGCTAGTGCTTTTAATCAGCTGGAGTATGGATGGCTCTACAGGCTATTCACAATACCACCAAGCGCTATCAATGCCAAATCAAAATGATGGCAGTGACGTCTTTTCAGTGACAACAACTCCTATACAACTTTTTATCAGAACAACAAGAAAAGCAATAACTAATAAAAAAAATTCGTACCCATCATGCTTGAAAATCGCCAAGAGCTGATAATCTACATGACGTCTTTATTCGAGCTATGAACTCACCTAATCCTAATTGATAAGTTCAATAAATCTAGGTAATAGAATGCGAAAGAAGGTATCACTTGAATATCCAGGTATTGTAAAATCACTTTTAGTATTCGATGATCTTGACAACTCTGAAAATTTAAACTCTGAAGGCAATGCACTAGACGAATAAATGGATGATGTTGAACAACTGGAAGGTGATTTTGCTCTTGATGAAAATGTAGAAAATGAGTAGAATTGATTGTGAATTTGATTTAGTTTTAAGAGAAAGCTAATAAATAAAATTTATTATGACAATCCATCAATGAAAATTAGTTTTATTTTGTAGTATATTCATCCCTGCAGTATAAAAAATGGAGACATATCATCAACTTAGTCAAAGATGGTGATATGTATTCACTAAAAATTATGGTAACATTTAAAAAAATAATCTTTCCGACTAGTTTGAATGATTTATGTTTATGGAAAAAAATGTCCAGTAGTGGAGGGGTGCAGATAAGTTTGTGTGGAGGAGGGGGGAGGGTAGACAATTTAATTCTTCAAATTGCATCTATGGTGGGCTTATGAAAATCACGGAATCTTTGGTACGCATTTGCACTTATTACTGAATGTATTTTTCATTTCCATTTTGCAAATGAACTTTTGACCGAATCTGAGCTGATCTGATTCAAGCAGCGGTGCGCCATTTGGCTAGTGTCTGATTTTTCAGTTCAATCTTTGTCATTACTTCATCATAACTCACAGTATCATTATATTTGATAACATTGTTTGATTGATTTTACTTCATAGATGATTTTAACATTACTTTTTGTTTTTTTTTTTTGAAAATTTGTCTTCCCTTTTCTAACTGAGAAGAACAACTATTAGACTAACAAAAATAAAAGCGGGTTGCTGTTATGAAATTAGCACCAATAAGCACAAAGTGAGTATTGCTACAGTAAATTTAAATTTATGTATGTTAGTTTGAGGAAATTTCAATTGATTTAACAAACTTTTTCAGAATACTTCAAATCAAGATATTGGTGAAATGCTGCTATCGCTGAAAACGAACAAAAACGTGCTCAAAGTCGAACCACAGAACTCTAACACTTTAACACTTTACAACATTTCTAACATTTCAGCATCAACCGAATGGAGATTATATATAATACATACAAATGATTGCAGTATTTTTCATTTACATAAATAAATACACTATTATACAAATATTTCATGAGAATGAGAGGCACCATCAGGGCACCCGATTGAAGCACTCTGGATGGGGAGAGGGGGAATATCAACTCCCCGTTACTAACAGTTTGTGAATAGAGGGAAGACTCTTCTTTCCGCCCATTGGGGCCTGCTCATGTTAGATCGCTTGCTCCAATTGTTCAATATTGCTGTTGGAAGGAGATTCTTTATATCCCTGTTGAAACATATAAGGATGGATCGATAGGCAACATCATCGATGCATCCAACCCGTTTTTAGCCCTTCATACAATGGCATGATTAGAAAATCAGTGGTTATTAAAGCTTGATCAAGTCTAACAGAGAGGAGAGCCCATTGCTGTCGGTTTCAGTGCATATCATTTTATTTTATCATATCATTCAAATGCATGTGCATTTCAGCATATCATCATAAATCATGTGCCTGTGGCATTCGTGACGAGGGTTGCTTTTTAGAAAGTACAGATCTGTTGCGTTGTAGAAAACAACGAAGAGATTCGTTCGTCCTTCCTTCGGAATATAAAGAAATTTTATTTGCAGTGCACAGAAATCGCATAAAATAGCGATTAAAACTATCTTTATTTTAATGCTGAAAGTAGTTGGCAACAAAAAGTCATTTGTCGCATATAACGTGTCTCGTATGGTACCCGTTATACAATTGATAATTGAATAATTATAACATAACATGATTTCCCATTGGACAGTGGTTCAAAATCAGAGCTCGAAAAAAATGACAGCCGTCGTGAACGATGAGTAAAAAAAATATTCAGTAGGTACAATTTTCGCTCCCCTCATTTCGTTCTATCAGTCACGCAATATATTCGTGTTCACTATTTTGCTATGCTCAGTCATTCCGTTGTCCTTGTGTTCCACACAACTCATTCACACCACAGCAAAGGACACGGCTATTCAAGCCTCAAGAGATTTTGGTTGCTTGACTGAATGTTCTGGTAACCAGTCATTCATTTTCGCTTTCGTGAGTGATTTTTTGTGCCACCGGATTTCAAGTATGTATTCCCGAACATGGCTGAAGGCAAAAGAAGCCAAAAGGCTAAATGGCCGAAATCGCTACAGAGTTTGTGGGGCATTTGTTCGAGAAAAGGCATTTGCAGGATCGATTCGAGACGTTTTGGTTTTTTTCACTTCAATGATTCTCCAAATGAATGACTGTTCTTTCGTCTTCACGGTAGAACGTTGAAATTGAATGAGTTGTTTGCACTTACGTACATTCACTGCTTTCCGGAACGAATGAATGATCAAAGTAAAGCAACACAAAACAAGTTGACTCATCTTGCACAAGAGATTCATGAAGGCAAATTTGTGTTTACTTCATGTTCGCTAAGAACAGTGCGTGATGACTAATATTTTACCTCAGTCAGGGTGCAATTTGAGAATTGAATATGATATTTTTAAGCTCTGTTCAAAATGTGAATATAGATGGAAAGCTTCGTTTTCAGACTAAATAGGAAGTTTGGGAGAAAAATTATCTTATTCAAAGTTGTGATTAATAACAAGGCGCTTCTTTTGGTGCAGAAGATCGAAATTCTCACTCAGCTGGTTGAAATCCATGCTCTCTCTCAAGCAGGTTGTCGATGAGTAGCGAACCGTTCACATTTTCATCTCTCCTTTTTCGCCGATAATTCATTATCCACTCTCTTGCATTTGCGAAACTATCTCTCTCCAAAATTCAACGAAAATGTTTTCTCATGTTACATTTTTCACTGAAAACATGCTACCCAAATCTTAACAAAAACCGAGAAGTAACAACATGAAGGAAAATTGGCTTTTTATCGAATTATAATGTGAGAACAAAACAAGTATGATGACTGGAGCATTTTCAGGTGTCAAAAAGTAAGTGAATTATAATTATCGGCATCTAGGATTTACTGAAAAAGAAACGATTTATCTGCTACTCATGCTCTCCGAAAACTATAAATCGCCGTTGCTTTTCTCGCGAAAACTGTCGTGAGCGTATAATTGTCTCTCGCTTCTCACATTCCCAACTGTTTCTCTAAGCCGGTGAAAAAGGACGCTACCCTACGTAGCTTAGGGTGTCTATACAAATTACTTATTTTGCTGTAATTTTTTTATTTCAAAATTTTCAGCAATGCTGTCTCAGCAATGATTCTAGAATCATAAAAGTTACAACTTTTGGTGAAAATGTCTCTATCGTATGTCAAACAAAAGTTATTATGCACGGAGACAAATCCGTTTCTGTTTTTATGAATAAAAAATCATGAAACTAACTCTTATCTGATTTTATGAATTCATATTTCTTATTCATGCTTTCAGGAATAAAATGACCGATGCGAGTCATGAACTTTGGAAGAATTGTTTTGCCTCTAATCTTTAGTTTTGGAGAATATCAATAGTGTAGTGAGTACATCCACCAAGTCCTATTACCGCACGTCACATCCATACTCGCTTCGAATCCCGACGTTGGATTTTTTTTGTTTACGTTCAGAGTCGATAAAGTAGATTTGCCAAATTCATGAATATTTTTTTCAGTATCAGGAATTCAGCTCATGGTTGTAACCCGATCATATCATGATTTCATTGCAGTGGAAAAAAAGTTCATGATATCAGGAATGTTGTTCATGTTGTATATTCATTACACAAAAACACAACATATGCATGAAATCATGACCTGTTTTTCTCATTTGGAAGAACAAATTATTTTCCGTGCGGTTTTTGTAAGCAAAATAGGTATTTTTCAAATGTTGATTTCTATAGTTAGGGCAGACAAAAAATAAATTTCTCAACAGCATTTGCAAGGATTTTGATTATTGCATATCGTGTCTGAACACTGATGATAGTTTATTTTATCAATTGAGTGAAACACATTTGAAAACGGGCATAAATTTATAAGAAACTCGATAATTACTCGCTAAGGGTAAGATATCGGCAAGATTTATACTATCCAAACTTAGGCTGAAAATGTATCATTCCAGCTGAATTCGTATTCTGGAGTACTGTGCATTGACGTATGTCACGGAAGTTACATCACTTTTCAACCTAAAAGAAAGTAAATGTAAACTGAATCATTCGTAGGTGGATTAAAAACTAGTTTGATTGAATTTATTATCCAGTTCCTAAAACTGACCCTAATGTGAATAGGTGAGTCGGCTCTATGATAACAAAATATGCATTACTTTTTCGTTTAACCATCAAAAGGATGCGCAATTAGTTGACAGTTATTATAGCATTCGCATTAACAATTAAATATTTGTTTATAAAAAGCTAGCTGACATTATCAAAATAATCTATCGCAATCCTTTGCCGACATTTTATTTGTGACTAGGCACTAGGCATCAGGATTGTTTTCCTGTAACATATAATAGGTATATTGACTTGGTGTGAATTTTGTTGTTCAGAAATCTATCTGAAAAGATCCATATACTAAGTAAAACGACCTTACGTCACTTACTATAAATTTCCACGATATAAACAAATGTTTCACGGCAAAAGTTCCAAATAGCCAATGTTAAGTAACTCCGATACATTTTGAATTGCACCCTGCAGAATGTAAACAATCATTCAACAAGTAGCAATGCACAAATGCAACCCCTCAAACACGCTACTAATGGTACGTACAGCTCGCAGCCACCAGTTCACCATCACTCTCACTAACCACCGTAAGCCGTAAGTCCCGGCCTGGCCTCGGTCTGAGCCTCTGCGCGTGTTACTTCTTCAAAGCTCTTCCCAGTCGAGCTACAAATTCTCGTGTGCACATGTGTTAATGCTATGGTTTTTTTTTATTCCCCCGTTCCATACATCTCCCCTGATCGTTGTGTTGTGCTTAATTCACTTTTCGTTCGATTCAGCAGACTTTAGTTGCAAGCCTAGCGTTGAACCAGACGGTTGTTTTAAGCAGCAGTTTCAGCTCTGTCTCCGGCGAGTGACTGTTTCCTTGGAGAAAAGAGCCAACGTTTGTGTCGCGCGTTTATTAGATCATAAGGCATCTACCTACAGCTGTGATTGTGTGGAGAGCCCGAACGAGACAAAACAAGCCGATCGAAGGTGCAGCGTGAGTCATCCAGTGCCCCAGTGGTTCAAACTTGTGCCTGGCTTAGGTTGCAGTAGAAAATTCTTGCTGGTGTGGCATATCAAGCGAGAGGAAGTTTCTTAAAGTGTGAAGTGTCGATTTACTGCATAGTGTAAGTTCAACGTACCCTTTTCGTGTACGCATTCTGAAAAAAAAAACAAATTGAGCGGTGTTGTGTTCCGTGTATGGGAAGCGAGGGTGTGGTGTTGAATTTTGTGGCGCTGAATACTGATTTGGGCCTTGGTGTCCGGCACAGAATGACACGATAAGGTGTTACGACTCATACGACCACGACAAATCAGCTGTGGTGATAAATTTTGTTATTGAATAAAACGAGTGAGCTGTTCGTTCTGCGGAAAACCGATTCATACGAGCGAAATTCAAAACACACTCGAGAATCGAGGGCAGAAAAGTGTGCAGGAAACATCCTACGCAGCAGGTCTGGCCTCGTAGGAGTAAGTAAGTGGTCAGCTCCGATGGTTATTGTCAGGTAACAGCTTTGCAGCTGGAAGGCAGAATGAGCTGGCGATGATGACTTAATACGGATATCACAAACTGTTTTGGTAAAGAACAACGATATAGCTAACTGAGGGTTTTTTTTTCTGAAAAAGAAAATCAAGTGCAGATAAGAAGATGTAGTGGGTTCTTAACGATAAGAATTATTCGGCGGACGGTAGAATAATTTGTATGACATACTAGGTTGTAGAGTGTTCAGAAATATTTTATTGTTTCAAAACTTAGTTCTCAGCTCTATTATGATAGATAAGGCTATAAGAAATAATAGCTTATGAAATGGAAAATTTCTTAAATAGTGGTTAGAGGTTGCGCGCATCGATTTTCTGAAAAATTATTCATTTTGTTCATTTTGTAACATTTTTCAAAAATGTGTTCAAACTAGTCAGAAAATATTTTGAATAAACCATAAAATTTCATTATGGTATTGATAAGTGTCGCTACATTTTTTTTTATTAGAATCATGTACAAATTCTTAAAACAAAATTCAAAAATGTTATGATTTTTAGAACTTTTGTGTTTTTGCGGCAGTTTATAATTTCTCGGTATTATAGGAAATGTTGTGCTTTTCTTTTCGTGTGAGAATACTATTGAAAACTAATGTTTTGACTTGAATGGTGTAGTATTCAAGCCCTTCTAACAAATGGTACTCAACCCGTTGTTGTCGGACTTTGAGTTTACTTTTGGATAAAATCACAAATAACTAAACACAAAGTTCACTATTAAAGATACAAAAAAAACTTCCAAAGAAAGATGCATTTATGACAAACAATCATCCTCCGTTAATACGATATTGTTTTAAAACAAATGAAAACATATTGACATAAATTTAATTTTTATATACCCTTCACATGGGAAAAATCTGGAATTATAAGTGATAAAAAGGCGTTATTTTTGACAAAAATATCTATATTAATATTGCCTATAAAATTGCTCAAGATACCATTATGCTATCTTGCCAAACAAAGAATATAATTTTTGTGGAATAATCACAAAATATTTTATGATGAAAGAAATAACATTAAACTGACTCAAACTTCTCTTAAGAGGTCATAATGCTATAACAAACCATTCGAACTCAAAGAAAACGCGCAGATAAGGACATACGGGAACAAGTCCCTATTACTTCGAAGTTTTCAGAGCACAAATCTCAAATACCATAAGGAATTCAGGCGTGAAGTATTCAAGAATCGTTTGCTCCACTCGAGCATCCATTGGTTAGCAATTTGAGCGCTATTTGTTTTGTTTTGTTTGTGATTTTTAGTCTTAAAAATCGTGAAGCGATAATTATCCTAACCTATAAACCATATGGAAAATGGACTCCCTTCAGTTTCACCCTAATGACTTTTGAAACACTATGTGGCAACGACTGGAATTAACCTACCTATCGACTCATGGCTATGAACCGGGACCAACGGCTTCACTTCCCTTCCGAAGGAAGAAGTGACCAAGAATTTTTCGCCTCAGAAAAATCACCGACGTCGACTGGGATTGAACCCAGACCCACTGGGTGCCAAGTAGCAGTCACGCTTACCACTGCACCACCAACGCCGCCTAGAAACCCACTTGTTTCATATGATAGTATGATACATTTTTTCACAGAACTGTGTTTAGTTGTACAAAATTATTGGCTTTCCAACTGTTTTCTTCATTAAATAACTCAAGTTCAGTTTAAATTTATAATTCTGGCGGGTGCATCATTTAATGGGGCCTCCTTTAATGTTAGGTTCTAAGTACAACAATGCTCATGCCGTAGAAAACGTTACGTGACATTCACAAGTAAACTTTATATTTGATCCTGGAGAGTGTGAGCTGTTTAGTGGAATACTTCATTGCTTATCTTGACAGCTACGCATATCTCGTCAACAATGTGCAGACTTTCGTCAGTGTTATTTCAGTCGAGTATTAGTATCACGACACCGATAGAAGTCTGCGCAATGTAGACGATACGAATGCTAACTGTTTGTCAAGATATAGCAATATAAAGGTAGTTGGAATTAAATGGAAATTACTAATCTCTCTGCATATTTTCAGAATACCATAATACTGCAATTTCTTAATCGCATAGCGTAGTCGTAAAACACGTCGATCTTCTAATCCGGGGTCAAGGATTCGATACCGGAATGTCCTTTCGGGTGGGAAATGCTTGCCACACAACGGCCCTTAGGGTGTAGAGATCCAACTAGAAGAAGAAATTTTATTCAAAATGAAATCATAAAGATAAGACTCCAATGCTTAGCTATGCAACTTCCGATTTTGCTTCGCTAATGGTGGATACCATCTAGATAAGTTCGTTGATTAATTTTATTAATTCTACCAAGCAGGCCTGCTTTGTGAACTCTGGGATTCAAAAGCACTTTCGAGGTGACAATTGTCTAATCTAGTGAGGTGAGTCACTGTACAAATCAATTGGAAAGTCTTCCCATTCGATTCAACGAGACGTCTTGTCTCATTCGACTAGCAGAATAGCCCGACAGGCCAGCTGGATGGAGGTCAGCTTTTTTGCTATCTCTAGGATACACATCCTATTCCAACTGCTTGATCGTACACAGAACCGTTCACGTGAGAGAGGCAAGCTGTTTTTTTCTCTTCTCTTAAAACGGACGTTTTATAAGCAGAACAAAAGAGATGAACTGTTGCCTTTTATGCACTGTTATAAGTTGGTCCAAATCCGTACTTGAACATTTTATTTAACCTTGTCGTTCCAATCAAAAACCTCCATCCCATTCTGTGAATGGCCTCAACAGCATCCACACTGCTGGTATAAAGCGGCCATCAAAAATTTACAAAATTCTTCCCTTTCAAAAACCGGAAACTAAAATTACACTTCGTGAGTGGCTCCAACAGCATCCTTACTGTTGATTTAAATCGGTCCAAAGCGGCTATTTGCAATGAAGTAAATCACTATCACACTTTGTCAGTGGCTCCAAAAGCATCTTCACTGTGGTTTGAATATGTTCAAATCGGCTATTAGGCGTTTGAAAAAAAAAAAATTGTCCGACCAATAAATGTCCTCCATCACATTTTGTGAGAGCCCAGCAGTATCCTCTGTTGATTTAAATCGATCTAAATAAGCCCTCGAACGTTTCTCAATAACATTCCCCTTATTATATCCTCGACCACCTTTTGTATTGAACCCCGCCAGTATCCTTACTGGCGGTTTGAATTGGTTATCAAGCGTTATTAAGCGTCTTCACATTGAAAAATCACCAAAGAACTTTGTTAGTGGCTCCAACAGCATCCTAATTGTTGGTCTTAATCGGCTTATTGCGTCGTTTAAGAGCAGTAGAAAATCTTATTTTTCTAAAGAATTAAACCATAACAACACTTTGTGATTGAACCGAATGGTATCCTTGGTGGTATGGTATGGTATGGTAATGATATCGTTGGTTCATATTTGGACTAATATTTAAATACAGCAATTCCATAGATAATTTCTCATCTTCATGCGAAGCTCTAGGAGTGGACAGTAATTTATTGCCAGAACGAATAGGAATGAAGTGAAAGGGTGTTATTGACAGTTCCGAATAGGGAAACGGCAGGCTTCGAAATTAAAAGATGCAAGTTTTAAAACGAGCGGAGGGCATTGAAAGATAGTATCCGATCGGGCACATAACCCTTTACCATACTACCCAATGCTGGGTAGGCAAGGGGGAGGATATCCCATTGACTGGTAAAAGGTTATGCAACCGAACGTGCTCTTGTACTACCTATTGCTTTGATCTGGTTCTAGCGATTTGTCCCTCTCCCAATACTGCCTTACATGGGTGAGAAATTATCTCCCGCTGTTGGGATTATTTTTAGCATGTACCGACTATTTCACACATTTATTCTTCTTATAGATCTCGGAGAGGAACGATGGTGAGTGGTGCAAATACTGGTCCCCACCGGTATGAGCTAATGGCACCTTTTGCCGGAGGGACCTTTTACCGATCCATCTGTGCGACTGACCAGGATTATCGATCACCGCACCCAAGATTTGCTGGCGTAGGCCTTTTTGTTTAGAATCTTGAAAACTACTTCTCAGATGGCAATAAAAACACATGCACACATAAACATAACATTTTAAACTAGTATTACCCTAAATTTCATTAATTTTTACCCACGCGATAAAAAGTTACACCCAAAACAGAGTATCGCATTTTTTCCGAGTCCAATCGTTATATCTCCCCGTTCACCGCAAGCTACGATGGAATGAAAAGTGACTTGGATATTCCTTTCTAGCTGATCCTCAACCAGAGATGGACCTTCTTAAGCAAATAAGTGTGGGCGATATGTTTGACGTTACTGCTTACCTCCTTGGTGGGGAACGTTAAGAACCCAGTCTCCTGCAAATCGTTGCCGTCCTGCGTCAAGTAGATCTCGTCGCTGCGCCCCTTATACTTGTGAAAAATTCATTTAAAAAGCTGTTTACATAAATAAAGCGTAAGTGAGAGGAATATAAATGAGTTTTTTCAAGTATGAGAGGAGAATCGAATAAAATGGACCATTTATTAAGGTCAATCTTAAACAAGACCATCACCTTTCGATTCTCCGGACGGTTATGCATAAGTAGAGTGCAAGTAAGAGTAATATTACTGGCGCAAATCTTCAGAACCGCACGGTATATGAATTTATGCATGTATGAGAGGAAATCAGGTGAAATTGATTATTCTCTGGCATTCAATCAAAGTAAAATTTGTTCCATTCAGTTTTCCAACATTGCAGCACCGAGTTGAATGTTTGGGTAATAATTCTAGTTTGCATCACAAATGAGGGGAGAAATGGGCACTTACTGAGGTCAGCCCCAAATAAGGCCACTATCATTCGTTTTTCCGCATTTTTCCCTAAAATATATGCTATTTTTAAGGACTCCTACCCTGCGCCGTCTAAATTAATGGAGTTTTAGGTCCATTCATTCCCACTGTGCATTGGCTGTAATAGCATGTTGTTCGTGTGAAATGTTAGAGTTTATATTGAAATCCAATCATTAGACACCGCAACGTCGATTCTCTGGTTGACCTTTCTTGATGAAACCCTGATGGGAACAGGGCAGAAAAAAAATTTAATGATTGCGAAACAATTATGAGTAAATATTGAAATCTACCAAGCCGTTACAACTTGATTTACGCCCAAATCATGGATTATAACGTAAGAGCCCACCCTATATCCACAAACTGTTAGCAACTGGGAGTTGGCATATCCACTTTCCTCATCCAACTCACTTCAAACGGATGCCCTGATGGTCCCTCCCATACCCTGAATTTATTAACTTATTATGAAAGAGAATGGAATATATTTATGTCAAAAATATATCTGACATCCACTGGTTTATTACTGGGTAGAAAAATTACTTACATAGAAATATCTTAACAGTTCTGGAAGGGCTGAAAAACATACAGAGTAGATCATTTCAATCATCAAAGATCCAATTTTTAAAAATAGATGTATGATTTTTGTCTGAAAAACTAACATTTTATCCTATAGGACATGTTTTCAAAAGATTTCTAGATAAAATTCAAGTTACATTTCAAAGAGCAAGAGCAATTTGAATGATAGTTTGATGATTTTTGGTTTGGTGATTTCTGCAATGAATGGAATATCTAATCAAAATACAGCTAAACAATTATAGTCTATTGATAAGCGCATGCCTGTTTTCTATGCAAATAGTAGCCAATTAGAAAACAGTATTTAAGGATCAGAAGTACCATTTTGTGGAAAATGTTCTGCTGAAATTCTGAAAAACAAATTAAACCTTTAATGTTTGTCACATTGCTCCAGCCTCTTTAGATAAATGGAATGCAAAGGTATTTCTAAAGCGTGCTTAAATTGATAAATTAATGAAAAAATGCAATGCGATTTAGGCATATATCTTTAGTCTTCCCTCTCTTCAGTTATCGTCAAATGGCATTCTGTAGTGATCATTTGACTCGTGAGTGGATGGTCCGAATATCGGTTGCTCCTTCCTTAAGGTGAGTCAACTCACAAATTTGAAGTCATGATCAATTTTATAGAAATGGTACTAAAAAGGTAACTCCCAGGAGTTATTATGCCATTCGATCACGGTGCACATAGCACACACCACCAAATCCTTTGTTTTGATATTCAGTAAAGAAAATTTACGGTTGTGAACAGTAAAATATAATTTCTACTGAATGATCTGTAAAATTTCTTTAATTTGTAGATATCCGTCAAAACCCCACAAGTTTTCAGTTATTCGTATGAAAATATAACTAAACATGAGGTGATCTGTCATTGAAAATCCGCTAGATGGTAAATGTTTTACCGATTTTTACAGTACAACCATAATCTGACTCAGTATGAAAATCACTGGGTCACCCTTTCTTTGGTCATTTCCATTGAGTCTTTCTGAACGAGTTGAATGGCACGAGACTGATTGGCAAGTGCATCAAAACATGCTTCAACAGACGCTCTCTAAAACGGGGCCCGGCGCGGCAACGAATCCCGTCCACGTGTCGAGTGAACCATTCATGCATATCCCCATATTCATCAAACTGAGTTGCAGACCGACTGATACTCTTTGGGCGCTTGAGAACAGAACCCATACTTCCTGGATTGTGTGCATGAGAGAAAACTATCGTCTTGCAATCTCTCAACCACCATGTCGTTTAACTTGCAGAGCTAGGAAAAAACAAAATTTTAAACTGACGTTTTGTAAATGTTACTGAAATTCTAGGAAACGATTGATTAGCTTTTAGTAAGTTTTGGCAGCTTGCTTCCACCTTCATAGTCCTTTTTTGTAAATCTTTCTGAACTCCATGCCAGTCATGTTGCTGGGGAGTTTTTTCAGTGCAATTGCGACAGTTGTGAGTTCATGACTAGTTTGACGATCGTTCAGCAAAAAAACTTTTGAACTACTGAACATTCCAGCCGTTTGAGTTCAGTAAAAAAAAATTGTGGCGTAAAATGACACCAGTTGATTGGTGTTCATTAAGTAGGATAAATAATTCAAAATCCCTAAACCTCTTTAATAAACATGGGTTCAATCTATGTATATAAATGATTTCTGTCTGTCTGAACGGGGCTGGCAAACGTCATTTTCAACGAAAAATGACCAACAAGTTTTTTACCGGGGTCCACAGTTTGAAAATCTTCATCGGCGAGAAAACGATGATGGGATTTTTCTTCCAAATCTTGTCGAATTTTTTTCGTGATGACAGCACGTGATAGCGTGTTTTGGTCATTGTCGCTACTACAAACACATTGGGATGTGATTGTGATTGTTTCGAAACGAAACTTGAGAGTAAAACATCCGCTCGAAGTCGATTACGAGATATTATTGTGGCATGTAATTAAGGAAGCACAGAAATTTGTAAAACAAAATCCACATGTAACAACTTCTATGGCTGCATGATGGTGTGAGAATGACAAGAAATCTCATGATGGGTTCATTTCTTCATAAGTGTCATGATGGCCGTGAGATTTACCAGCTCTGGACTGCACCTTATAGGATCGAAAAGTACTCAACCGATCGGCGGACATTTTGCATGGAGTGGATTTGTATACCGGAAAAAGTTTTATGAGAGTGAGAGACCGCCTCTCATCCTCTGGAAAGGGTGCAGTCCCAATGCTAACGAAAACAGAAGGTTTGCATAACTCAAGAACTAATCAGTAGAAAAGAACTAAATGTGACATGCCGGAATTTCTCTGGAAGCAAGCAATCGTTTTGTGGTGGTTGAGATCCCTCCTCGTTCTGAGAGAGCGGCGTCCTCATGTAACTCGACAGGCAAAATATCGGCCCGCACTCGGTCGTTTTTTTCATTTTCCTCATTTATTTGGTTCGTACTAAAAGTAAACACACTGGAATTTTTTGTACTATTTATTTTTTTATATTCTTTTCAAGTCGATTCGCCATGGAATACTGTAAAGAAGGTTACTCAAAGAATAGAAAATCGATTTAAAGCGTTAGCGTAGTGACAAAATAAAGCGCCCACTTCATTTAGGCTGACAGAAAAGACAGAATGAAAGTAAAATAAAAGCATTTTAATGATTTATGTGACTTTCTTGCGCTTTTCAGGACCAGCTGCAGAGCGCTTCGGCAGGGTCTCCATCAAGTTCCCATGAGTGCTGGAGTGCAAGCTCTTTCCAGGCGGCGCTTCAGGAAAGAGCTTCAAAATAAGCTCAGAATCTCTTGCAACACCGAGGCCTGTCAACCCCGGTATCTCAGAATCACTCGCCAAATTCCTCGGTTGGGTTGGGGTTCCGGGCTTTGTGAAGTGGCATCCAGCGGTTTGAAACCGACAAGACCGCGAGTGACTCTGTCTTCTTGGAGCAGCAATGCTTCTCAGGTCGTTATCCTGTTGGAAGAAGGATCTTCTTCTTTACTACAGTCTGTCCGGTCAGTTTAAACCTGATTTTCGGTGTATTAAAGGTTGATGGGTGAATCTGCCGTCATTATGCCGCGTCGGAAGCTTTACGATAGCACGACTCACCTGCGGAAACACCTCAGACCATCATATATTCTCCATGCTTCACTTGTTCGGATGCTCGAAGATCCTCATCTTGATCCGCACCACACACGAACCCGCCGCTCTGATTAAAAGTTACTAGAATTTCACGTCCGTCCGTGCGAATCGTTATTCAGGACCTACGGGCATATCAGCGATGCTCAATAGCAACCTTAGCGACGACGAACAGTTCGACCAGAAACTGTTAGCTTAAAGGTTTCCTGGATCTCACGGACGGTTATTTTTGGGTTTTGCTGACTCTGGAATTAACCTGCGTCCGTTCGTGTATCCATTTAGCGCTTCTGTTTCAGTTCTGCGTAACTTCCACTGATCCGGAATGTTTTTGTTCTCTGTAGAGCTTTCCAACTGTTGCCTTTGCTAATAATTTTTTCTATACTTCCTTTCTAGCGACAGCCCTCTCTGCACCGACTCAACGTTTTGTACATCACGAGCCTCCAAAGTCTTTAAGAATACTAAGATAAAAGAAAACAACAAAAGATAATTTAATGGAAATTTTTTTTTCAAAAAAGTCCACAGTTTTACAAAAATAAGTTTTCTAAAAACATGCTTGATTACCACCTGATAGCAGCAAATAATGAATTTTGACCATGGCGATGAAAAGGTAGTTTTAGCATGTACTTTGACTCTTTCGTAGCATTGGCGATTAGCTGCTACTGTTGGCTACAAAATTATTTGGAGCAGATCCTCAGTCAGGTTTGCCTTAAAGATTTTCATCGGTCACAGCTGGAGGCGTTGGGAGCGTTCACTGGAAGCTGCTTAGTGGAAAGAACGTCGGCTGGATATTTCTCTTCAGCTGATCATTGTGAGATGCACCCTCCTTAGGCAATCTGCAGGGGATATATTACCTGCTTTGGAGTAAGGTAGCTACCATCCTTCTAACTCTTTTTAAAGTAGCTCCACTAATAAACGGTCAATTTGAATTATCGATTTGAGTTCATAACGCTTATATAGGTGCAGAAAAACAATGCGAACATTTCGTTCTATTTTTTCAAATCCTATTTTCAATTAATTCAAGCAATAATATCAACATTTTCAAGTATATTTTATAAAATCTCTTTAAACAAATTTAATCAATGCGTCCTCCATTTTTATTAATAACATCCGAGCCGACGGCGGGGAAGCTGTAGATGCTCTTTCGGGACGTAGTCTCGACATTGATCGTTACAAAGTCCACAGGTTGACTTCAGGGTTTTAACATCTTCCGGGGTGTGATGGCAGTTTGCAGGTCGCGCTTCAACATATGCCTAAATCGAATAATCCAACGACTAAGATCTGACTTAGTACAAATTCGCTGGCCAAAATCATGTTATCGTCTCAACCATTGTTGAGTTCGATTGACGTGCGGGACACGGCGCTCCATCCCCACAGAAAATAAACGCTTGGTTGGAGCAAATAGAAATGTTTGATGTGCATTACAGTTGCATTTACGCAAACCCACAACGTTAACATAAAGTCTTTCCACCGATATGTAGATCTTGAAGGACTGAAAATATGTATTCATTTCATTTCAATCATCATAGATCCAATTGAAAAAAGATGTATGATTTTGTCTGAAAAAAGCCACATATGTCCGATGTCCCATAGGACATAAGCCAAGAGAAAGCTGTAGATATCATTTAGTTATAGTCAAAAATAGCAAATTTGAGTGATGGTTTGATGATATTCCGGCATTGGTACGGGAATATCCAATGAAAAATGGAACAAATATAGCTCCGTTTATAAGCGCATGTCAATT